>DWDX01000138.1:0-36529 GCA_018245675.1 Agara michaeli | reverse complement strand
TAGAATTTCGAAAGTGTGTTTAGTTCACCTCGACGTATCACTACATATATATATTATACGGAACCCTACTTTTTTCCAAAATAAAATATAGCCTATGTTACTCTTGGATAATGTAGCTTTCGAATGGTGAAAGAATTTTTAAAATCAATCCAGTAGTTTTGAGCCTATTCATTACAAACAAACATACAAACAAGGTTTTCCTCTTTATAATATTAGTGTAGACGATCTTACTATAATTTTCAACTGATTCAAATGAAGCCCCTTATCTTAAAAGATACATACGTTCAGGACTTCACGACGTAGCGACCTAAGTTTTGACATGATCAAAACTTTCCCAAGATAGTTATCGCGTCATTTGGGAATTGACCCTCGGACCACACATTCATTTATGCTATCCTATCTTGTTCGGCATTGGATAAAAGGGACTTAATTAAAACTTTATACAACTGTTTGTTCAATGACGAACGTATATACGAGTAGTACTGAATTTTGTCACATCGGAGTCCATTTTCTTGATTGGCTTTTGCGAGGGTTGAGTTGGGTTGTGGTAACGTAATTGATAAAATCAGATGTGAATCTTGAATATATGCAGGGTTACAAAGGGTCAGTCATTCGTACTCGTATACTGTACAGGTATAAAAAATAGAATCTCGAAAATCAAGACCTAGATATGACTGACAGAATATATTTATTGTAAATAAATGGAATACAAAAAGTTATGTTGTGTATGTTTATGTTGTGTATATTGTTATGTGTGTTTACAAAAAGTCCCCTGGTTCCAAGAGCCGTAATTTTTCGTAGAACCTGCTAAAAGAGAAAAACTCCAAAATTAAATTGCCTTTTATATAATCACGTTATGCTAGTTCCGTACGTGCGGCCTTGTTGTCGACATCGGAGCCTGTAAATATACTTTGCGCGATCGAAGTTTGATTCGATATCCGAGCGAGCAGTGAGGTAGCCATCGCACGTTGCCAAAGCAAACTCGCGCGACGTGAGGTACATACACACCAAGATCCACGCCTAACCCGCCCAGGGACATATTGCTCACGTATTTTCCCCGACTGATTTTGTTATCTCGCAGTCGCATTTAATTTTCTGGCAGTTAATAGATGTAAGTCGCCCAAATGTCGATTTAACAATCTAGAACATCTCTTGCGACATTACATTTACCCAGTGCTGTTTGATTAAATTTCGAAGTACCTACCTACTTTCAATTTTGGTGTCGTTAAATATTCACTGATATCAAATTTTATGCCAATTATTTGAAATGGTTACAATCTCCTACTATGTATAATCTAAACCCAAATATTTCTCCCCCAATGTAAGAACGCGCGAATCTTTATCTATTCCCCTTCCATTTATTAGCCTTGTAGTCGAGTGGTTAGAGACCCTGAGTGCAAAACCGGAGGACGTGGGTTCGATTCCCACTCAAAAGAAACATTTGTGTGATGAGCACATTTCTGAGCCTAAGTGTTATAAAATATCCATATAAGTATTATATTGTCTGTATATATGTATGTTTATGAGCTGTCCGGTTACCATAAAACAGGCAATCAATTGCCTAATTTGGAATCAGATAGCCGTGTGTCGATTGTCCCCAGTTGTTACTATTGTTATTCTATAAAGATACATACACTAAGTGTTAGGCTCGATAAGATTTGCTTGCCATGTATTACCGCTTAGTTTTCAAATGATAAATTTAATCAATTGTTGTCCGTAGCAGTGTAAGGATGCACGTACCATCATGTGCCGTGTACACAATTAGCTCCAAGTTGGCTCGTTAAACGGTAGCCGTGTTTTTCCCCGACATGAATTACGCTAACCGTTATGCCGGCGGCAGTTAGGTCAATTGAGGTGGTCATTAAAGGATAGCGTTTGGCATCACTCCAATCAAATCTATCATCGGACGCCTCGTTAAACACCTACACTTGGGCTTAGGTGCTCGAGCTTTAATTTGTGTTACGGCCGCTTTTCGAAAATTTACAGTCACTATTGGAACTAACCACCTTCGAAATCGCAATTAAGGTAATAGGCTGAACGCAATGACGCCATCTTTAAATACAACAGGCGAAACTGCCGACATACATTGTTACGTACCGTTGGTTAACCGCACTAATGGTCTGCATATTAACAATGCTTGCTAAATCATTAGAAACGGATGTTAAGCATAGCAATGTTGTGTTACCTACCATCGTAACACAACGTTCAAAATTCTCACATTCATAACAGTCCCACAACGTCGCTTTTCAAGGATATCATGAGAAAAATGTAACGTAAGTAAAACGTAAAAGTAACTTTAGTAAGCTTATCCAGTGAGAAGTAGGCTGCTGCGGATACTTACCTGGCAGCGATCACGTGCAAATTTATGAGCACCCGCCAGATATCTTTGTAGCGCTAAGAGAATACAATGTATGTAGTAACATTCCCGTTGGTCATAAGAAATAAATATTACAAAACAATATACGTGTTATTACGGTGCTCACATTTTTATGTTCAATTCAAAAGTACCTGCAAACAATTACAAAAAGCACTGAACTTCTGCAAGACATGTGACTGGTTGTTCAGTAGTCCGGTAGGCTAAGTTGTATTATATGATATCTTGCATACTAGATGATCAAATTCAGTGACATAAAGACAAGTATTAAGAAAACAACGCGATATAATCACTTATCAACGAATAACAAGCAAAACCATCGCATGAGATATGCTCAGTAACACTAAACCACATATGAAAATTTACCGTTGAAAGACACTTAGCGATTAGACAAGACCGTGTCCAGCCTTACCTAATTTTATAGATTACTATCAATCGGCAACTGCATCACAGCTGCATACACTGCAGTGCGTTCTTCTATTTGTTTACCACACAGTAAATCTGATTATATTATGTATATTATAATAAATTCATACGTATGAAACATATTGTTTTAACTCATTAAATTTACCAAATAGGATTTACCACCATTCTCTAATACTCAATCGCCATTCATTAAAAACAATCTTAGTTATCGTGTCGCTATAGACAATCAGACTTATTATGTACTCGCCCATTTACATCTCCTAATATTGACATTTCGATTTCAATAAAAGGAAAGAAGGCACATTGTTAGAAATCATTATTTTACCTTTTCATTACAGAAAGTCGTCTCTAACAGTAATACGACGTGAAAATGATTGAAGAAACACAAGAGAACGTGCCCCTTTTAAAATATACTTTGTTCGCGTTGAATAGACGCCGGGATTAAAACCCAATGGTCTAGCATTCTAACCGTCACGGACAGTATTACGACTCCTTGCTTCCACTTCACTACTCCCACATAATAGACCAAAGAAACAATAATGAAACGCGAGGTCGCTATTGTTGGGGGTAAATTACGCCTGCTTTACAGAGTTCTGGCTAAATTATAGCATCCTTACTATACATTAAACTGAATTTAGTTCTGGAATTTATTTTGAATTTAACACACTTCATTTACAAAAGATTAAAACCTCTTTCGTTTTTTTATACCTCAACTAAGAAACTCGTGAGTGCATACGTATTTTTTCTACATTTCGAACAGTGATGGGCATGGGATAACTGACAGAACCAATAAAAAAAACAAACATATGTGTTCATCACACATCATGTTTGATCAGCGTGGAATTGAACCCACTACCAGCGGTTTAACAGACAAAGTTTCTAACCACTAGATCACAAAGCCAATTAACTTAGGAGGTATATTGATTGTGCAGTCATGGGTTTCTTATAAAAGCCTTTCAAAAGTCCTCCAAGAGTGGAAAGCATGAGTGCCCAATCCTTCATATAAAGTGAAAAATATTTAACTAAGCATACTTTCACATATAATACGTAACACTGGAAGATGACCTACTTTTTGTCAACTATAATAGGCAATCGAGGATAAAGGTATTAATTACATATTTAATACACAGAATAATTAATACAGCACTTATTGACATTAGTCCGTCTTGTTAATATATAATGACGTCACAGCCAACAAATATTTCAACATGTATAGTTCTTTTTACAACAAATAACACTATTTCACAATCGTACACCCTATAATATTAATATTATCGCGCTAAAATATCTTCGAACACTCGTAAAGCTACCTATCGAAAATATTAAACGCTTGAGAGCATATATACTTGTGTTGCGAGATAAGTCAAACGGGGTCCGTTACATGTTTTAGGGTTGTAAAATAGTCATAAAATAAATTTAATATAAATCCCAGTAGAGACGACACATAAAATTGGAGTAAATCACCAAAAGTCAGGCGTTGGAGACGTTTACAGCCTCGAAGGCTGTTAGTTCCGGACGCCGGCAGCGCGCGCTCGACGCCGAATAACGAGACACTTCATGTTTGTGCTCATATAGATACAGATATCTACTGCGGTTTGCAGTATCAGTGCTCCACCAAAAATTTATTTACGAAAATGTTTCTCTTGACGCGGCGACTCTGCACGTACCCACAATACTATGTAGTATGGAAAAACATATTTCTTCGCGTCTGGTTCATACATACCATTAGGATAATTGCCATTGAATATAATGCAATTACGCATTTTGCTTCGCCAGCCATCCGCACTAGCGCAGCGTGGTGTCGTATGCTTCTGGCCTTCCGTAGTTGCAGGAGAACCCAGATCAAGTGAAAGGGCTTCCAGCAACACTGCTTGTCTTTTGACAGCCCTTCATAGTCCGAACTTATAGCAATATTAGCATAACTCTAGTTAACTACAAAGGACAAAGGATACATCAGTGGATGCCCTAAGCCCCTCGTACCTACATAAATGCATAACAGTTTTCAAACACATATCAGGTATGATATAATCAGGCATGGATCTATAATTAATAACACAATAATTAATCCTTATTAATTACATAACTCATGCCTTAATCGCTTTAATGCAACTGTTACTCACAAATTATATTTGCATTGCCAATATCCGGATATACACGTTAAACAGAACGGAATGTTTTTCATTGGCATTGGCAACGTTATCATTAAAACCACGTATAATATGTACATATGTATTTGCATTTCAGAAGATCTCGTTCATGATTGTTTGATTACTGAAGAATATTTTATTTCATACGTGGATACACGTACATAATACCGATTAAATATGATAAAATCGTAACATAGGCAGCCAGGTACATGTTTAATTAAAAGAACATTACCAAATTGCATGTGATCAGCAAGGGTACAGTCTCCTAATAATAATAATAATATCCAATTATTCCAAGAATGTTGTTACGTAAAGTTGGTTACAGAAGGATTTTTTACTGCAGTTATTTATTATTTACTAGTTTTTTTTTGTTGGTGCTAATAAGAAATAATAACCTCTCTATCCTCTTTTAATAAACGGAGCAAAATAACTTATTGCCAAATCTTATTGAAATAAGTTTAGATTAGAGATATATGTATGTATATTCTGGTTTAATTGCGAAGCAATCATCCTTAGCCATTTTTTAACATTGTTGCTTCAGTTCCACGCTGAAAATTATTTATAATTACTGGCGACGACAAAAGACCATTCAATAACTTTATCCACTGCACAAAAGGTGCCCAGTGTGAACCAGCCCTCATGTACGCAATATAATGAAGTATCATGTCGTCATTCATTTGATTTGATTGAACGTTGTGATTAATATTGAATGTTAATATGTACAACAGCATTGACTGAAAGTATCGTCAACCAGTGTCAATTGCTCTCGATTTTAATCTCTTAATTGTGCGACTCAGATTCACCGATATAGCTACTGTGGGTTAATATGCATACCAACAATAAATGCATGTGCAGTTCGTTAAAAAACCAAATACCTTCTGTCTAAAAGTGCAACTTGAACGCACACATTCGCCTAGCAATTCGGGAAATATATAGGATCTATCGAAAACGGCTATTACCTTGTATTTAACGTTGTATTTGTTGTACAATTTGGGCGCACAGAGCAATCGTCATATTATTATTGGGCGTTTGCGTCACTAAGCCAGATGTATGGGCCATTTGCCACGGATCGCGACGCGGCGCGCGTTATTCATGGCGCTACGTTAATATCGCCCCGATGTGCAATTGTAGCCAAATTAATGCATTTATATTTCCCCGTTGTAAATTTAGTCAATGCAACAGGGAATTATTAAAATGCATCGAAACTTGTAGTCAACACGCCATACTAGATAGTGTAATCTGAATAAATTACTCGTATCTGAAATCAAAAGTTGATGTTGAAAATGTTTTCAGACTACATCTTTTAGAATACTTCGTTGTAAAGTCCTGAAGAATTTGGACGACGAAAAAGATGTGTGGAATCGTGATACACCCATAAAGCATACGCTTATATGTGTGTATGTTATAAATTAAGGAATAATACAAAAATTTCATTAAATGCTTGACCTCAGGCAAGAAGTACGCGAACATTAGTGAAACGTGTTGCACTAAAGTGATGGTTAAATGAAGCGTCATCCAAAAACTGGCTAACCACGCAGTTTTTATTTATTTGCAATTTGTATTGTCCAAATTTCAAGAGCTTTACGGAGCCAGTGAATATAATTTTTTGTCATTGAATAAACTCATGTGATAAATTATATCCTTGTAAGACTTGCAAACTTATGAACATTTCGACTAACTGCAGAAAACAGCAATCAAAACATTTATTCACCTGACAGCACTAGATTGTCACTCTGTATACTATCAATTAGGCTTAGGCTAAAGAAAATGACTAAAGAAATATAAACAATAATAATAATAATAATAAAAACAAAAACATTTCTCACGTAAATTCCAAGTAAATTCCATTATTGATGTTTCCACCGAAATATTTAAAGGAAACATATACGAAAAACTCGGGCAATCAAAATATACGAGATAAAATTTGAAGAATGGATTAATTATCCAAACATATTTATATTCATGTCCACGGCGAGCCAGCGATTGTTGTTCATTTCCATTCAGAACAACCCCGAAGGAGGCGAGCGTGACGTGATTCATTTCCAGACTGCATTATAAATTTGTATCCCATTGTTTCTTTCAGCTGCCATCGGTTCTGTTACCTATTGTAGGGACGAACAAAAGGCCGAGATGCGAGTTTTAAGTACAACAGGATTATTCCACTATAGTTACTGCTACCTGAAAAATGACAGTATAAACAAAGCTTCCATTATGAATTTCATTTTGAAAGGCAGATAAAACAATGTCTTCTAAAGAACATTTCAGATTTGAAAATATTTTTGCCGAATGACAGGGACTTACTTCAGGTTATAGACAAACAATAAGAGGCTTTTCATTAAAGTCAAGTAGATAAGCACCTGCGCTCCTTTGTTCATAAGTACATATATGTAGCTTTAATAATACTGTTGAAGTCATTCTTGTACAAAGAGTCTTACAAACCTATATTATAAGCTGTTCATTCAATTAATTTCAATCAACGGCTATAAATGAATAAATACGACTGATGACAACAAGATAGTGATAAAAATAATAAATAATAATAAAAGAATAGAAAAATAAGTCTCTTATCGTAATATAGTAATATAAGGAAAACATACTCCACTTTTACTCTCACATATAAATCAGGTACCCGAAAGATTTAAATACTGCTTAAGAACTGAAGCAAGTTAAATGGTAAATTGATTAACTCAAAGTCGTTAAACAAACAATTACGCCACCTACGAGTATCTAATGACCGTAGTACCAAATACTCTTTATGGAAAACAACGAAGACAATTAACCAACATTGTAAGTAAGCGAATTCTGATACAAAAAAAAAATGGCACAAGTACTAAAGGGCAATCACCTGTAAATAGCACTGAAAATGTCAATTTACAACACGATTAAGATATTATTAACTTCGACCAAAAAGCACAACGAACGATGCACGATTTTCGAGTGGAATATGTAGTGTAAATATCCATTTTAATACCAACTAAGTACTATCGTGCGCCAAAAAAAAAAGAAAAAAGTACTACATAATATTATAATACAATATAACACGGCAATATTATTGCTACACCAAAATTGGAGAACCATGCAAAATTACACGTAACCCTACGATATTGTTGTGATGCCCTTACTCCAAAATAATTGCGGTTTATGTAGCAATTTTCCCTGCGATGTCGTAAAATGTATATTTTATTACGTCTATTTCTTCGTAACTTCATCCCTGGAATAAACCGGATGTCAGACTAGATACCTGGATAAATGCCGAGTATTTTCATTTCTTTTACACGAGTTTTATTTTGAATATAATCGTGAATCACGTAAGACTCACGTCGTTTGTGTATTTCTCGTCAAACTGAGCGTAAATAGGTACCTTTAACACACGATGCTTTAAAAGTGCTGGTGTGTAAATAACGGACATATTAGAAGGATACAAATAAGTCACAAACAGTTTTAAATGTACTCTCGTCATTCTTACTCGAAATACTCGGTTTATTGACTTTCTTTAAGAATAATTCTTATTATTATAACAAGTGTTTTCCATTTGCCCTGAATTACTGTTATTAAATTGTATAATATATGAGTATTTTACATTTATACAGAAATATTTCGTTTGTATAAAATGCCCGCATACTAAACTTCAACAAACCACATTGCTCTCTCAACATTTGAACTGGAGTAGTAAAGTTGCTGCCCAGGTTATATCGTAAAGTAACAGCCTGTTAAAGTTACTCTTTGTTGGTCAAAGGCTTGTATAGGAGAGCGTTTCGAGTTTACTTTTATTACATTTCTAAACCACCCGATCCTTTGATAATTTTGATATGGAGGTCGGTGCCAAATTTCGTAACCGCAATATTTATTCATTTATTAATATAATATATACATAATTTATTAACTATACAATATTGCAATTAGGACTGCTATGTCACATATTCATGCATTTTTTTGCTTAACCTAGCAAACAGGCAGACGGGCTTCCTGATCCAGTCGCCTATGAATATATTGTTGTCTATGAAGATATCTAATTACATATATATATCAAACTTTTACTAACACACTAATGCATAGATCTTTAATAATATCGAACGAACTTATTTGTTTGTATAGTTTTATTTATTAGTACAATAAATCGATTTAAAAGGGTGACAGCGAAACGCAGTTAACACGGATCCAGAGTTAAAATTCAATAAAACATAAATTTTATCATTGACCTGTATATTTATAGTCATTATGTAGGCAATTTGTGCTTAATATGCAGAAAATAGCTGTGATTGACATTCTATGGTTTGTTGAAGTTAAACTGTTTTTGTGATTGGACCGCTGAAGTAAAACTCTTTAAGTTTTATTTTCTACAGAAATTCTAATTATGTTACATTATATTGTGATGCATCGTAACAAATTATTCATCACGACATCGCTATATTGAAAGACAAGTGAACGTGCGTGGTAGCCGACGTTTCCGACAATGTACGAGCTCGTAGAATGTCAATGATCTCGTCGCATGCACGCGTTTTATTCCCACGTATTGCTTCCAATACACAACAGTATGAAACTTCGCTATCTCACTAGTTTATTGAATGCAGTGCGACCTACTTATATTGTTAAAGATTTAAAAGCAGTGATGATTTCTTTTATATATTTCTATGATGTCACGGCCTCGATATCATTTATGAATTCAACGAACCAAGGAAACGGCAAAAACTTTACAACAGAATGTTTCTTGTGCTATTTCCGCCTATTCGCCTACATATTTCCCACAATAACTTATGATGCACAATCAATTTAATTAAACTCAGCAATGTAACAAAATTAAGAATATAATTATTGTGGCGTCGCTTACCTGCGCCTTCTCGTAATAAGAAACCTTTAACGCCAATGAACGCCATCTTAATAAATACGAATTAGTAGTCATAGTTTGAATTTATTGTCACATCGTACTAACTGGAACTTAATAAAGAACATTAATAATAGTAAACTTAAGATATAACAGAAATGTATATTTCAATGAAAATTTAATTTGATATTAGTTCCGATTATTTTTTTCACCGGCTTTTTTCTCCCGGTCTACTATAGCCTCAGGGGCAAACAAAGCCGAACTAATTAAGATGACTAAAACATGACCTTCATTGAGTGTATGTATGTACCTTATAATGAATAAAACAATTAGAATTTGAATTTGATTAATTTTGCCTGTCTATATTTTCATCAGTCTATTTTTCTATACTTTCGATTCTATACAATTCGAATTTATATTACGCTTTGATTTTGAGAACAAAGTACAATACAATATTCTCGTAATAACAAAAAATAATTCTTATCGATGTAGGTACATATAAGCCGGAGCGAAATTGGATAATATCGTACATAACGTCACTGCATTGCCTTGAAGTGAAGAAGTAATTGCATTTCCATGAGTTCAAGTCACTATTGTTAGTATGTATTTCGACCATAGAATATTCTAGTAATTATTACACAACAATTATTATAACTAAGAGATGTTGTTAATTTTTCTAAGTAATTGCGATTCCTTCACAGCAACTACTCGGTCCCGCAGGGACTCGCGACCTACATGTTGGAAAACATTGCTGAAGAAAAAAAATAAAAAGAAAATCCCTTTATTGTTATTAATAAGATATGTATATTATTCGGATCTACAAACCGAAAAGATTGTTATAAATAATACATGAACTTAGGTTATAAATGCTACTCATACGAGTACTTAATTATTTGTAAACACAACATACAGGGAGTAAGTCTTAAAGTCCTTTAGTAATAGTAGTATTACTAAAGTAGTTTAGTAGTATTAAAGTATAAAGATACTTTAGTTTATGAATTAATTACTTAGAATATATTCAAGAGTTCATTTTCTATATAGAAAAATATAATATTTAATCCTAATCTAGCCAAAAGCCTTCAAAATACTAATTAATAGTTCATTTTTGCAATTGCATCATTTCATTTTCTTTTATCTCTGTCACTATTTTATTGCTAACAAAGAACGACGTGAAATATTTAGGAAACAATACCAATATTTAATCTGGCATCGTCGCCTGCCATTATGCTCAACTATACACGTTACACGATTATGCAAGACCACAAGAGCGGCCACTATCGCACCGTTTATTGCTACATTTATGTGCCCTCCACAAAACTACGACGGAGCCTCCATTGTTCCAGAGACACTCTGCAAATATATATCACTTTACCACGTTACGCCTTTGAGTTTACAATATAACCCTCTCGCAGATATTGTCCCTAATGAATCATGTTTACCTACTAGTATGTATGTACACCGACTTCTCTTATGACCATCGTGCAACCAATCCCTCAGTACAATTGCGATATTTGGATGCTTTGGTATGACTTTCCAAACAGGAATACACAATAGACGAATTCAGTAATTGTTTAAATTTCACCGAACACGTTAATTAATGTAAAACTGCAATTTAAAAAAAAACAGAATTGAATTTAATGTGTTTCAGAATAGATTTTGCAAGAAAATAAAAATATTAATTCTCAATCATGACATCCTCACACTTTTGTTCAAATTTTACACACTGAGATAGAAGAATGTTCATAAAATATGACATATCTTGAAATGGATCTTTATATGACAAGGCAACAATATCTTGCGGCAAAACTATGCCGCGTCTGACTTGTTATTTTATGTACGCAGACTAAATGGCGTATCTGAAATTATTAAAATGTTTCTATGTCTACGAATTAAACATTTTCAAAATTCTCTCGCAACTTCGTTTTCACCCTACTTGCCAATACACGTACAAAGTATAGAAAACAACAAAAAGTAATTACATTATAATGGATGAAATGTCACCATCGTCGGACGAAAATCTTGCCAATTCGAAAGCAAATACGATTAGCAATCCACTTACTATAATGAAAGCCACAATCGATGTTAATACTGACAGTTAAAGTGATCAAAGCAGGAAATCCAAAACAATTTCATTTGAGTTCTTCAATTTTATTTAATCCCAGGAAAGTCGCCACGACCTGCGGGGCTCAAGTAATTTCCTGGAGGGGCGCGAGGGTGACGGGAGGCGGTTGAAAAACGAGAATTACACCATTCGCTAATTACAGCAATCAGTTTAATGTAGTCGACAAGACCGAATTGAATGGGATCCGGCCAATGCCCGCCTTATAAACAGCCAACGTTCTTTTTAATCAACTACGAGTAGCATTTTCATACTATCATCCATTTTGTTACCTTATTTTGCTTATGAAAAAATTTAATAAATAGAATTTTAATTTATTAGAGCAGAAATATTTTTACAAGTACGCTGACTCTTGCATAGCAGATGCGCGAGTTTTTTTTCATTTCGTAATACTTTACTGTCTATGTCAATAAAAATTAAGTAGAGATTACTTTCTTTACTTAAGTACAGCACATAATAAACACGCGACTAACCTGATAGCAAGTTGTATTTATAGATTTTTCTACAAAAAATATTTACAAGCATAACAATTAATGACTTACATTGATGGCGATTATCAAATTAAAGTATTCGCGGATTGTTGCAAAATAACTTTAACTTCATTTAATAATGTGGATTTCGGCTAGTACGCCTTTGAGTAATACAATTGCTACCTATTTGACACTGATTGTCTAAACATACTTAGATAGTTTGGTAAGAAATCGAAATAACTTTCGTACTTGTTATAAGAAAATCACACTCGATTTACTAGAACGCCAACTGTAACACGTGTACCCTTTATTTAACGTTATTGAGTCACACCTGCGCATATAGTTGAGCGCGAAAGCTATTGGTCAGAATGATAAAAGGCTTTTAAACCGCATCTTTAAGTATCGCCAGAGCAAGCAACGCTGCTGCATCTGTTTCAGTTGTAAAGTAGCTACAACTGTTGTCTAGCAGTCTAAACAGGATAGTACACATACACTAATAGTATAGATACTTCAAGTTAATCTGGCAGTGCATCTGTGACCGTGTTCAAATAAGCCTGGAGTCCGGTCCATTGAACGCATTTAATATATTTTCAATTATCGTAAGACTAGTTCACAAGTGGCTATGTGATCGCAAATTAGACGGAGCCTCTACTATGATACCAGACAGCAGTTAAACTGCATATCATTTTGTACATTATAGTACATACAACATACATATTAATTATTTTACACCCAGACTCGGAACAAATATTGATGGTTACATCACACAATTATGTATCATCGACAGAAATTGAAACCACCATTTCCGGATCATCATCATTCAGGTTCCCTAGCCTCTGAGGGTTGGTAGATCGAAGCCAACGACGCTGCCATCAATTACAATGCCCGTGATTGCCACTTCTGTTGTATTTCGAAAGGCATCAATTGTTTATTCTACAGTCGCAGTCTCTGCTCTGTTCTACATGTTTTATTTACAGCGAATAGGGTCTAGTGTGGGTGTTTTTTTCTATTGCTCGTTTGGCAGGTTACAAATTTACTAGTCCTGTTCTATTTCACTTTGTCGACTGGAACTGTGTCTGCGATTTATGTTTTGGAACTGTGTGCGGTGTGTAAATCAATCCGTTAGGATTTTCTTACTCGTTTACGACTCACTAAATATTCGCTCCAAATATAACAAATACTCGAACTAAGTGGAAATCGAACAAGTAACTCAACGTTCGACTCAGGTTTAAGCTGTCGTCCAGTCGGGCCAGTCATAATATTTCATTATTGTAATTTCCATTTATTCTATTTACCACAAATTCATTCTCAACTGAACGTTTCTCATTTTGATCGCGTTAAAGCTTTAATACTGGCAGTGTCGGATATTTGTATTACACAAATGCTAAATAATTTTAACAACTAGTAAACAAAATCAGAATTATTTTGTATTTTTGAAGCAACAAAGTGCCTTCCACTATTCAGGCTTTTGTAAGAAACGAAAGGAATCATTTATAACCGATTCAAAGCCGAGGTTGAATCATTTACTTCACTATGCCTGTATTAAATAAAATCGAGACTTGAATCGCCAGTGACAGTTACCCTACCTTCTTTCAGTCGACGGCGCCGCACGCAACCTCGGTATCCACTATTTATTTCACTTTATGTGTCAGCGAGGTGCGATTCACCAGAATTTACACCAACCCTTTCAAACGATTTAATCCTCGCCCACGCGCTTACCTTTACTTCTTGCGTTAAAAGTGAACTCTATTTACAAATTGAACATCTTTTACGTGATAACAATGCCTTATAAAGGCTAATGTGTTCGAAAGTATATATATATATATATATATATATATACATATTATGTTAATGGAAATTTTAATCCCTTTCATGAATTTATAAAATCCCGTCCAATAAAAATAAGTACCCAACCACAAGCGTGCAAACAATGTGTCGTACTGGAAATGAAATGACAGTGCGCTTTTTTTCCACAATACTTTTGCCCGGGGCTGAATGCGACCCCTGAAGGGGCACCGTTTGAGTATAAATGAGAGGCGGAACAATAAAATGCGGATTTTTAAGGCTGTACGGTAACAAATTGCGAGTTGCTACGTCCGCGACTCCGCCAAGAGATGAGCTCTAGCCCGTACCATTGGATGCGATTTTTCTCGCAGTAACATTATGTTCAAGCTTTGTTCAGGATGACGCGCTTTGGCTCTTTTGTCGACGAAGACATTTGTTTAAAGGGACAGAAGTATGTATAATGTACCTATAAAGATGATCTCAAGTAGGCTATCTATGCACATAACACTATCGACATACATTATGCTTATATACTATATATAGTATAATATAGTTTTGAACACATAATATAGTAACTATATTATAAAAGACGAAAGAATCGACGATATGATTCTGTTCAACTACTAATGTTCCCGTTTTCTAATGTTATATCTAAAGAGTACTGTAAAATGTGTGCTATATTTAACTAGGTTCAATGCCACGAAATACAGCTTCAGAAAAAGATACGATACACGATTACATAAAATAAAGTAAAGTTGCGAATAAAAGTGTAAAATTGATCACATTTCACAACTGTAACAATGGTAATAGCTGGCACGGCTCATCCCGCGAAGATTTGTTGGTGAGATTTAATTTGAGATACGGTCACGACCACACTCCGCCATCGCCAACTTTTTACGGTCTAGGCATCCCCTCATAGGTCAATGTTCATCTACGTAAGTATACAATTTATAGCTATCATAAACGACGGCATCGCATTGATGTTCTTTATCCAGCCTTGAAAATATTCGCTATTAGTTTAGAGATTTTTTGTTGCAAGTAATTCTGTACATATAGTATTCACATGACAGTAAAAATATATACAAAGTGTATTATCATACTACAACGTATACTACAAGTATGTATTTATGTCAGGTGCTTCAATCTAGAATAACAAGACTTCCACGCCACAATTAGTGGTTTTAAATTGATTCGTTCTCAAATACACGACGGAACGATACATAACCATTATACGAACCCTGTTGTTCAGTCTATACCAACACTACCATTAGAGTGTTGGAATGTTTATTTATAGCTCTCCAATCGCGAACTCAGCACTTTGCACCTACCGCCCACAAACTGCTTAATTGTACAAAGCTCACGGCCACACTTACATAAGTTACGATGCATTCTCACAGCTATATATATACCGGCAGGTAAGTTTCTGGTACGTAACCGAGTATAAATATAGTAGCCACCGAAAGTGACACGGAGTCCGATTGTACCGCTGAATTTAGGAATTATGCAATAACTACAAGTGGGTAGTTTGGTCGCGTCGTGCTAGAAAACGGAGCGAGCGGCGCGGCATGTATCATTCATAAGGAAATGTGGCTTCAGGCGTACACCGCGAATATTTCACAGTCGGTTTATCGAGAGAGCACAGGCGTGTTTAAAGCCTCATAGAGTACGAGCACAGGTGGCTCGAATATCCTCGCCAATAGTATGGAGACGTGATCGGAAAACCCAATTGCTATTGGCAACTCGCGACTTCCTCTTCAAATAATGAAATTTGAAATTTATTGTACCAATCGAACTCTTCCCTGTTCCACTGTTCCAATAAATTAGGGATCCCGTGCGCTAAGTAAATTATTACAAACTTACTGCAAATCTTGGTAAAGGAGCCGTTTGGTTTGGGAAATTCTGAGATCGTTTTGACGTTTAAGTAGACTTTGCCCAAGTTAATGTACCCTGGTGCGATTTATTTGAAATTTAACGTGATTTAGATTTTTGCGTTCCATACCATTGAACATTAGGTATAATGTTGTAGCACGAAATTTAAATGTTGCTGCCGAACACTGATTGTTTCATGAATTTGATTACAATAATGTCCATGCAATGCAAACATATTCGCAATGCAATGCAAACATATTTGTTTGTTGTACCTACCCTGTGGGGCATAATTTTTATGCTCTTTAATAGACACCTACTTTCATGTGCAGTACCTATTTAGCGCACCTAATTTAACTTGGGATAATCAGAATCAAAAGATATTTGATGTATCTAAAAAGTAAAAATATTTGTATTTCTATCAATTTAGACTGTCATTTTAGACACAATTATAGCGTTCGTTACAAAACTTTAAGCTAAACATGATTGATTACACCATCCGGCACGAGGACAAAAATTACAGTAGAGTAATATATCTAATGGCTTCTATACTTTCGCACCGGTGTCGAGCGATGTAAGGCACTATATATCACTTTTCTCCCGATCACTTAAGCTTACCCCTTATAGTTTTACAGCGATAGAGCAATATCTTGTAATGTGGCAACCGCTAGAGGTTTCGCACTTTGAGCGACAATAACTTATTTCTGTACAAAACTATGCGTGTGCATGTATATATCTACATTGAAGTGTAATTTATTTTCGTCTCTTATGTTGCTCATATTACTGTTACGGTTTTGTTATTTAAATAATAAACATTATATATTTTATTGTATTTGAACGCACATATATTTGCTGTTTAAAGAGCTATAACACAATAATTCTTATGCGACTACTTAATAACATTTCGGTGACTATAAACAATTGACTACTCTACTCAGTTACTTATTAAAATGTGTATCTTTAAATAAAGAAATAAATAAAAATAAATAAAATATGAAATATGCTTGCCTTACTCAGAAAGTATCCTAATTTGTGGACCGCGTAAAGGATAATATTGAATTGATAAATTTTAAATATGATATTATGAATCAAATTTCGTTTACGTTTCCTACGCACTAACGTAAAAATACTTCAATTGTATAGATCAGATTAATTTTATTGCCCAATTCGTCTTCAATTAAAAAAGGAAGCATCCAGTTTGTAAATAATTATATAATAGTAAATAAAATATTGCAAAATATGTGTTAAGTTAAGTTACATTTCATGTTAGATTACACATACTTAAAAATAGCATGCTAATATTTTATATTATAAGTTAGAGCTGCATTTGAAAAAAGAAAACTGTACAATACAACTACCAGCACTGCAATACATTCAATCAGTGAAGCTGCGGGCAAGGGCTGCTGGTAGATACTTTTAATGCCACCACTGAATACTATATTCAGGATCCGTACCGAGCGCACAGCTCTCCCGCCAGCAATAAACTCCCCGGGAAATATTTTCACATCGTTGTGGAAGTTAAAATGAAAGTAACTACACCCCGTAGAGCAATAGCAGACCCCCACACTGACGACGGATAATGCTGAATATTTCGACGAGTAACATAATTTTATTCATGAGCCCGACACGCCCGATTGCATATCAAACGATTCCATAACAGTATTCGCAAGATACGAGAAACGCCAAGTTTCGGAGTTGCGAAATGTAATTAGTATAGTCGGAGACACAATCAACATTCCGTTGAAATGAAATCTCCCGTCAGAATGTACAGACAAAACAATACCCGAGTCGGCGAGAGCGTACTTGGGCTTTAATATGTACGCACATTTGCGTCAAATAAATGTACAGTGAAGGTAAATATTATGTAACTTATCTCTATTTGAATAGGCTCACACACGTGTCTTATAGGTATGTTTGTCATGGTAGTCAAAAAACGTGCCCAGTTTATTACGCTTGATGAGTTGTTATTACGTCAAATAGTTTACGACATAGTTTGTACTTTTAACATCACTTTTTGCTTCTGTCCATAGGCTAACATTCAGATGCCATGAAATAATTCAAAAATTTCAATGATGATCATTTCATAAATAAAATATGTACTGTTCAAATTGACTTCTATCCTCTTTAACCCTATTAAAATGTGGGCAGTGAAAATCAAAATCACCTTTTTTTTCTCTTAATATTTAAAAAGCCGCTTACGAGGATCAATTCAATACATAAATAACTAAAGGTATAAATGAAGCGAACGTTCAGTTTGGAAGCGAATTTTTATTAAAATAACTTCTCGTGTCGCTGGAATTGAAGAAAAGAATAATAAATTTTGATTACTTTCTCACGTTCGCAATCGTGATTCGATTCCGCAATTTTTCACTGCTTTCCTTGCGAAAATCATGATTAAAATGGAAAATTTTGTTCTAATTTTTCATTTGAATTATATTTTAGATTTTCGTAGACTAGCGTGGTTTCAGTATTTGTTAAGTCAGCGGCTTGTCTAGGCCAGCGATGATATTCTTTTGTTCTATCCGAGAAATATATTCTTAGTTACCTCATTTGAGTGTGACTGCTAAAGTTTCCATAAATATCAAATAAAATTCCTGTCAGAATCATAAAATTGCAGCCCCTTTTACCTAACTTTGTTATACCAAGAAATTAGACAAATTAAACAAGCTGACTCTCTTTCATCATTAATATCCTTTCAACAAGTTCAGTTTCTGTACGTGTTAAAAATCCTCTCTTCCTTTTCAACGTTCAAATTATTATTATGATTCAAGCAATTTAATTTCAGTTAACAACTCTGGTTTTCTCTTTTACAAAAAGTTTTCAAATGAACATTATGGTGTTTTTGCGTTTAAAAACAGTCTTTATGAGCTTTATTACGTTGATAATGTTAGGATTTTCCTATTCTGTAAGATGATAGTGTATTTAGTATTAACTAATTCTAAAATGTCTATTACTAATTTCTGGTGTACTGTTTATTTAAATGTTTTATCGCATATCTGCCCCCAAAGTCAAACAATATTTACACAAATAGAAGTCTAACTAGATCACATAGAGTAATAATTATTTTATTACAAAATAACACTGACCTACATGAAACATAAACATACCTACACACAAGACTGTATAACGCAACCTTTATTTCTGGATTCGAAGCGTGTACAATAAACCAATTTTCCTCTGGCTTTGTTTGCTAGTTACCGAGTAATAAAAAGTAAGTTTGATAGCAGATTAGAAACTACATACGAGAAAGGAGCAAGTTCGGATGGTCGGTTACGTGACCAAATAACTCCGAGACCGTCTGTACTGAAGCACACTCGGCTCAACGAATTAATCGTCTCTATCACCAAGGAAAGGTTGGCTACACGTACAACTAAACACACATAATGTAGTTAATTTGCTGAGAGAACAAATACTTAACTATTCCGTATGTGAACTTTTTTTTTTATATTCGAACGCTTTATCTGCCCTCATATATAAATGAAAAGGTCCAACCTTTTCGCTCCACAGTGATATTTTTTTTATTAATGGTATTACATAAAAGCACGATAAGCATAAACATGAAAATTTCACCCGAAACCATTCATAAATTTTAAGTGTCAATTTAATATTTTGTTTATCAATTTTAGCAATCATGTTTTCACAATATACAAGAGCACAACGTGAACGGAGGCTTTTAAATTGCTATAGTTAGTAGAAACTTGTCGATGATAAAATTGATTAACTGCCCTCTAGATAGCATTTTATCTACATTATTTTAGAACAGTTTTCTGCTTTTCGATTCCATTGCAAAACAAGCTGCATATTTCGTTTCATTTGGTTTGCGAATAAGTATGCACCTACATTATTTTAGATTATTTTTAGATTATTTTAGATCAATAAAATAAAAATCTTTTAACACGTCACCCGAGGTAACAGTAAAACAAACAAATTAGACAATATAAAAAACACACAATGAGAAAACATAGCAATGAGAAACATTCCAATATGTTCATATAGTTCCTAATTTAATGTTTTCCAATATTTTCACTAGCTACATTTGTTGTATAGTATTGAAGTAGTGTAGCAGTGCAACAAAAGATTGAATCTTAAGGGCAGCAAAGCATTGCTTATGTGGCTGCTTTGAGACCGCAGTTTTATTTTGAACCGTACGTTTAGCGGTCCTTTCACCTTACTACCTTCAAGAGAAATGTAATAACATTTTCATATACTTGCCGTTGGACGACGGCAAAATATTGGCTCTCTAAAGCAACTTAAAAGTGTTCCTATGCAATAATAATTTCTTACTTGAGAGAAACATAAAATATTATGTGTTATTGCATTAAGATTGTTACAATAATACTGTTTTAATATACATATAAATGTCCCTGCGGTAGGAAACTTAACAAGTTATCTGTTTAAATTCACATAACAAAACAAACCAGAAAAATGCTGTAAAGAAATTAAAAAAAATATTAATTTCATGTCATTTTAAAACAGTAGGATCATACTGCCCTTCAGTTGCCACCGTATCTAAATCTGATCATTTTATTATGACAAGGTAACAATTGTGAGCTGACACTGAAATAAAGCAGTGACATTCGCATCTTCAATTTTTATTGTCATACAACTTTGACGGATACACCAGACCTATATATTCCTTGTGTCGAGTTCGTTCTCGTTTTATAGGGACATCGAGGAGGATGTAAGGGTTGATCTCCACCAGCACCCGGTCACGGGCCGCGCAAACCCCAGTCAAACATTCTTGTACGCGAAACAAAAGGAGTAATCACTCTCACTAGAGCTTTGATTCCATATTGTCCCGGTCCACTCATTCACTGGTAAGATCGATTATCTAAAGGCACATACTTATTAATCTGGACTGAAACTAAACATTGATATTCGTTTTGCTATTACCACAACTTTTCTGCCTATCTCGATACACATAACTAACCCCAATTCTAGATTCGTGTATAGTAAAACTTTTCGGAAAGTATACCTGGCTTAACTGTTATTTTTATTTGCTTAAAATGTGGTGAATATTTCGTGAGAAACCGTAAATACATCTGAACGTCGGAAAAGTTTTTAATTATGAAAAAGGAATTTGGGGTGAGATTTCTTCTCATGAAGTTTTTAAATTTCACAAACATATGCAAACTGTTGACGAAACGCCGGACTAACAGCATTGTTAATTTCTTCGTTAAGTACTTTTTTAAGAATACCACTAGTTTTAAATATCACGTTAATGATGTGTTATTAAATAATCATATTATCCTCAGTTCTAAATGACACATTGCCTCACTAAGAACATAACCGTTATTACAAGTGCTCATTATGATTCCAGGATTGAGAAGGATCGGGAATGCTTAGTTTTCACGATTTCTGAAAAATTTTAAACACAGTTCTCTTATTATACGAGGATGCATCAGGAAACGCTCGTAGCGCAATTGGGCTACGAACATTACTTAATATAATTCTATTACTCATTAATACGAAGTATATTATAGTATGTATTATTGGTAATTGTTTAACTTGATATTTAACGTGTTAGGAAAAGTATGAATAATAAACTACCAACTCACTAGTTGAAATGGAACGGTAGGGTACATGTAACTCCAAGAAACCTTCTGTAATTATATCATTCATATCAAGTTTCGGGAAATTTTGTCGGTTTCGTTGAATAACCAAGTTTTCAAGTCAAACTTTTGTTTCGCTTCACTTTATAATTGTTGGTTATGTCCAGCTTTTTCCACCATTATTTTTTTCAATTGTTAACGCCGTGTGTTGGTCGTAATTGAAAAAAGAACAATTTCTTGTCGTCGCTATACCATAAATTTCCTTATTATTAATATACCAAAAGTATAACATGTAGGTACATTGAAATACTACGCCTTCCTATTATTAATATCTGACGGATTAAATATTCACGACTTTTTATTGTAGTTAGAATAGGTGTGCAAAGGGTATTGTACCGTTTTAAGGAGTATTTTAATAGTTATTCAAGTGTTTATCAATTAATCAATTCTCTTTCCGGGAAAATACTTATATTGTACTATATTTCGCTTCAAACAATTGATATCTGCAGCCGGCATTTTAATTCATATCTGAATGAGTTCTGTAGACAAAAAAGAATTGTCTCCATGTATACAGTCGCGGGCGGGACGCGAGAATTGAGACAAAAATTTTTGTAGAAACTGCTCTTTTCGCCATCCGCAAGATTAGATTCAAGGGGATAAATCTCCTTCCCCCCACTTGTGTCGCCCATTCTGGGTGAAGGCTTTATTCGGGATTATTTATACAGAACATTTTGCTCGGTGGCTTGACATGCTGAATAACGTCCTTTAATCTCTCTAACGTCACGTGGGGTATAGTTGATAGACACCTTCCCTTGGGAGTGACTAGTCTCTTTTAACATAAATAAAAATGACATGCAACAATATAAAAGTTATGTTGCACCTTTTCACTGTCGCAATATATAATTATTTTTTATTAAACATATTTTACTACGTAGTTGCGTGCGGGCACAGCGGGAAATCAGTAATGAAAATTAAAAGTTCAGTAAGTGTTTTTATTAAATAACTACACAATATAAATGAAGTAGGACGGAATATTGCGGTTACATACGCATGCCGAAGTTAGGCCGCGTGGCTGCGCGAAAGTTTCGCGATGTATTTATACATATACACTAAGGATGTCCGTTGGGACAGAGGTGAAGCAACTGAGAAGAGACGGATGGTATACGATTGTTGGCTATATATGAATACAGAGATGCAATTCATTCGTTGACGAGCTAACGCGTAACGAGATTTTTATCGGTAATATACCTAACCGTTATCTTAAGGGCAAGTTGAGGAAAATCACTACATAGTATAAAACAAAGTCGCTTTCTCTGTCCCTATGTCCCTATGTATGCTTAAATCTTTAAAGCTACGTAACGGATTTTGATGCGGTTTTTTTAAATAGATACAGTGATTGAAGAGGAAGGTTTATATGTATAATAACATTTGTATAATAATATATGCGCGGCACGAAGTCGCGGGCAAAAGCTAGTTGTGTATAAAAATATTTCAACCTTAGGTATACACGTTATATTGACATAAATTTGTCTTCGTGGTGATTGCAATAATTTTAGATAAAAATATGGTGACTTGCATACAAAGCTGGTATCAAGCTGTTTCTTAACGTAGACGTAAGTTAGATTGCAAAAGTTGTCTTGTTTGTGTTGGTCTGCGGTTCCTAGCAACACATTAGTATACAACCCTACACGTAAAAAGTTTATTCATTTTGTGTAAATAGATAAGTACTAGAAACATTATTTTTCTATTATTTTCATCCCATAATTCGACTCGAAATTAATAATGAAGTAATTTTAACAATATTTATTGATAAACACGAAAATAACTGTCTGTCTGTTAGGTTTTTCAGCCAAATGCCGAGTGTGATGAAATATGAATATAGGTAGAAATCTGGGGAAAAATACAAGCTAAATATTTTTAATTCAATCCCTATGAGCATGAAGAGGGATTGATAAGAGGGATTGATTTAGGTTGAAATATCTATTATGAAAAAAGTATAATCTTTACACACAAACGACGTGGCGTGTAACACTAGTTGTTTCTATGTAGGTACCTATATACGAGTACCTGTTTGGTTTTCATTGTAAGTAGTTGTTTCCTAGCCATTACTACTCACAATTGTATCACGAGGTAAGTATCGTGTGCTCGTAATGTTAGCTCTCCCATTCATCATGTAGTGTGAAGTTAGATTGGAAAACTTGCAGTGCAGCGCTCCTCCCGCCTCGTCCGCAACACATTAGCGACCAACCCACGAGTATCACAAATTGTTAATTAATTTAACTAATGCATTAAGCATGTTTGTTTACAGTTTGGTGAAACGTAGCGGGAAATTTTATTTATCAACATAGCGCTCTTGTGTAAATTTAAGGGTTTTTTGTAGTGTTGGTATGCAATGTACCAATTCATTACTCCTCGGAACCCTATGTCGGAACATCTATGTCGAAAATTATTGTTAATAATTATTATTTTCATTATTATTGTGGTTCTCATTTTTGTTCTTCAAGGGCTCCTGTATCCTACCTGCTGTCAAGTAAACCAAGAATTGTTCCTCACGTCGAACACAGATCTGACGCTATTCAATTTTTTAACTCTTTATTAGTCTATTGTTGGACACGTGTCTTTCCTCATTACGAGCAGGTTTCACGCCCTAAAGTGCCACTAACTAGCCCTGTTCAGTTTGGCAGACTATAGCCGGCTTCGCGATGATTTCATTCATCGTTACAGAAAGTGTTAATTAATTTCCAATATGCAACGTTAACGTTAGTTAGTCCTAGGTGGTTAAGGTAAGTCCGGTGTCCTCTAGAATGACGGGTTCAAATCTTGCTCAAACTAAACAACTATGTAAGGTAATTCTACTGTAAACCCTTTTTATGAATAGTAACAGGTGAATGGTAGATTTCGCGCTCTGCAACTACAGCATTCTTTATGTAGTGTTAAGTTAGATTGGAAAACTTCTCATTGCAACGTACTCTCGCCTCGGCCACCGCACATTAGTAACTGCTCCACGAGTCCACGGATGTTGCAAATTCTTAATTAATCCAATACATTGACCATGTTTGTTTGTAGTTTGTTAAACCTCAGTAGCGCCCACGTGCATTTTACACGAGTCAGAATGTAAAATATTTTCATGATTTATAACATCTCATAATAAAATGTTTTAATTCAGTTTCATAATATTATTTATAAATACATGATACTGTACTGAATGACGTTTTTGCATTGTTACTGTTGTTTATAGACAGACAGATTTCATTAATTTTGAACTCTTTCGTATATTTGCTTTTCTACACGTTCCTTTAAAAATATGAAAATAGGTATATGTTTAATGCTTCCTACTCTTAACTCATACAAAAATTGACACTCAGTGTGTTACTTGGACTCACACAGGCACAAATACAACTATACAAACACATAAATAGAGTGGATGGGTATTTGTTTAAAACAAAATTTATCGATCGTACGTTATTATTTATTTGAACGGGAACCAAATCCAGATCCATCAAAATACATCGCCAAAACATACTTATACAAAATTATTCTCTCCGATTGTGTTCCAGGTAAAAGAAATGATGCTTCAGTGCAAAACCTCTGCCCGTAGGCCGTTCCGTATTTTAAATAAAACACGGACAATACGACTTTTAAAAACCGAATGAATAATGCACAACTACCACAATTCAACACGGTATAAATTATGCTTAAACAGTGTCGCCACTGTGTAAATCTATTCAATAGTAAATTATTGATAGGTTCTTGTTCAATTACCATCCAATTACTTGATTACACGAGAATGTTCAGGTATGCACCTTTTCGTGTTTCTAATGATATCACTAACGACACTTGATAAAAAGGAAACATTTCATTACTATTAAATTACTGTCACTAATCTAATAAAATATAGGTAAAATTCAAATTCCAGCTTTTTGCAACATCTTGAAAATAACAAACATTTTCGGCATTTAAACTGTTATTACTCTGTCAACGACGCATATCCACGTTCTTCGATAAGGCAGACTGAACGAACAAAACAAACAATTCTCGAAATACACGAAAAGTGAATTTTGACATGATATCTATGTGAGCGGTGTTTTTTTGATTCGCAATGAACAATGAACAAACATAGCAACCGGAACCAAATACTTAAAGTACCCATCGAAATAGGAAAGTTCCGCTATTAGATCACAAACCTATTATTTTAATTTCAGGCCTGTCGCACACTCTTTCAGTTCTTCAATATTCGCCATTTACCATAAGCACTTGTAACCCAAAATAAAAGCGGTAAACCTTAACGTGATGTACGCACAGCGTTCTATTTAAGAAAAAACTTTAACGAACACTAAATAAACAGACGATATACCACGTTACATTCGAATTAAATTATTGTTATCGGCAACTTTACCATATTCCAATATCGAAGCTATAAGTTAGTTATAGGTACCTGCTATGGCTAGAATTAATGCAATTAAACAGTGTTGTAATGTATAATTAGTAAGCAAATGCGACAGTCAGATGCAATATAATACTGAATCACTACATAGTATAAAACAAAGTCGCTTTCTCTGTCCCTATGCCCCTATACATGCTTAAATCTTTAAAACTACGCAACGGATTTTTATGCGGTTTTTTTAATAGATAGAGTGATTGAAGAAGAAGGTTTATATGTATAATAACATTTGTATAATAATATATGCGCGGGAAGAAGTCGCGGGCAAAAGCTAGTACATGATAAATCAAGTCAAAATATAGATTTAGTAAAATATAATTACCACTATAGGTCCTTCAAAATTCCTACTTATTTTTCGATAGGAAAACATATAGATATAGTCAACGCCATACTTATGATTCTACGGCAATTCTTAATATATACAAAGTGCAGTTTACAATACAACCCGAGACTGCAACAAAAACCTATCGCGGAATAGAATGAATTGGTCAAATTTATTCTCCTAGTCATAATGCTATTGTCAGCGTTGCCCGACCGCTGCCGTAATTAGCAACTGCGCTCAGCCTTTCAGCGCTAGTCGACTGTACACGCTTCAGAGACAGCGCCAAATCTAAACTGTGTGCAATGTGAGACACAAAGCAACCAGCCATTTCATATTGAGCACAACCGAAGCATTCACGAAACAGGGAATACGTTCCGTTTTCGACAACTCCACTGCATACTGCGTTCTGGCTACATTGCCTTTAATTAATTGGATCTCTTTGAAGTGTACACTCGTATCGTGTGTATAGTTTATTAGTTCATTCATTGATATATATTAGGAAAATTACGGAAATCCATTGGATCTATAACACAGGTAATTTTAGTTTGGGGTTGTGTAATGTGTGTGTAGTGAAAACTTGTTGTTATTGTTTATTTATTTATTTATTTATTTATTCATGCAAATACCTAATAATAGGGTTTACAAAGGGCAAACCTAATGCCTAGCGGCATTGTCTTCCAGTCAACCCTGGATCACAGTGAAATGTTGTGGTAGGCTATAAACACAAAAACAATTACCTAGATAATTACATACTATAATATATATATGATATGAATATATATGATATGAATATATATGATATGAATAATGTTGAAAAAAAATTCAATGTCAAGAGAGAAAATAAATGTGAGGTTAATATAACCGCAATATGTAGGTATGATATCCGCAATATGCTCATATTAAATAAACAAAATACTCATACTCCCCGGAAACTCTGGCCGCTCTCTGTAACTTCGCATGTCAGAGCTCATGCAATTTGTGAACTCTCGTAATCCGCCCGATACCTACTGAAATTTAATAACCATCTGGAAACGCCAAAACTTTCTGCGTTCATTTATATTAAGGCCACAAATCCACACCGTGTGTGTGTACGTCCGTCTATTTAGCTTTCAGAGATTATACCTACTCATAAAAGTTAACAAAGTCAACTTTGATAGTATAATTTCTGGGGCTAATAATATGTACTGAAGACAGTATTATGAAAATCTGTTTTGAGATTAATTTCTTTTTCGTAAACGGTCCATCGAAATATGTACAAAATCTGAAAGGTTTTGGGAATCTTGACTTGCACTACTCATTAGCCGATCCAAGATACAAGTCTGCTAAATAAATAAACATCCTCGTAGTAAAATCAGTTTTCGTCAGCACATCAACACATAAAAGCGCATAAAAGATGTTTCTTACGACTATTAGACGAAAATGGCACATAGAAAAAAAAGTTGTCAGGTCTCTCTTTAATACATTTATTTAATAAAATACATGAGTAACTTATGTGATATGGAAAATTACTTTTTGAACAAGATCGCAGAGATCGCAGCATTTTTTAATCGTCCTCCAGCTCCAGCAGAGAACCATCAAAGAAAGCCGTAACTGCCGGCAGACCTCTAACGCGACAAGTTTATTCTAGAAGTAACAGCTGATCAATGTATATATAAGCTGTAAATAATACCAACATAATTATTTGTGTGAAAAAATAAAATTAACCCTCGAAGCCTATTGTTATTATTTCATTCGGTCGCCCTTCATAATAATTTTATTATATCAATAAAACAAAAGATATAAAAATTTCAGGCAAGACAATGCTGAAATGCTGTATTTAGTTCTCGGACGCCGTCATGTTCATCTCACTAGTTCATTTCTTCTACAATTATACAACATAATAATGCTTTCTTTCTAACACTAAGAATAATACTGAGGGGTTAGACACTGCAATTACTGGCACAAAAGGCATTTAATATTATTCTAACTACCAGGTCTCATTACCTGTCTTGTTTAGGTGGAGATGTTAGTGCATAATAATTAGTTCATAGAAACATTTTTTTACAATGAATGCAAGATTTAAAGGTAGGTACGTGAATTTTATAATAGTGATATCAAATCGACCACTAAAATAATATTTTTAGATCAAGCTCTTATTCTAAATTTATTTACAAAATATAATCCATTAATATTTACAGACACTGACTAACAGCAAATATTTAAGAATTCTGCAAAAGTTCCGACTAGAGAACATTGCTTCTAGAAATCAACGTAACAATAACTTCATCTCATTTACATTTAACGATAAAATTACGTTTTTTTGGCCACAATAAAGTACTTACTATATGTAATAGAAATTTATCAATAAAATAGTCCGGATAAAGGAACAACACATTCCTGATAGTTGGAAAATGTTTGTATCGGCTTGTGCGCACTGGAGGTGCAATATATCACAGAAAGACAGTATGAAGCGCGATTTATCCCGGTTGAATGTAAAACACATGTATTACTGTCAATTGCTTTGAATTTTTTCCTGCATGGCTCTAGACGATCGTCGTAAACAGAAGCTTTGTTGCAGCAATTTCTACGATACCACATTTCTGCAAGATTAAATTCGTAATACCGCTTTCGTTTGGCTCTGTTCCGTATTCACTGCGCTTACTATAGAAATTTTCCCATATATTTGTAACATTAGAATCGAGTTATCCGAGGAAATTATAGAATCTTCTATTGCTGCTCGAATTGAACTGGTAACCAATGAGTTAAGTCGCATACGTGATATGAAAGTAGAACTTTTAAACAAAGCTCACACGATCGTTTACATACATAAACAAAAGCGAAATGTAGAACGAGGCTGAATCTTAAATGTGTTATAGCGCTTTATAAGTACGCTGAAAAATACTTTTAATTATATGAGCTGTCGTGGTAGGGGCTTGAAGAGAAAATAGGATCTTTTTCAGAATGGCTTATTTGTCAATGTCAGAGCAGTGACGCTTGCGTCTGTTTCTGATAGCCCAGTTGTTTCGTTTTATTGGTAACGTATCCTTGTGACTGATTTGATGAAGGCCATTTGTATAGAGAATTATCCCATTTACTGAAATACAATTTTCTTTGTGGACGCTAAATTATGTTGTAACTTACAAGTTAATATATTTTCTTCATTCCTCCGTATATCAAGGCGAACAAATACTCCAAAAGTATGTAACCGCATGTAGACCGTATTCGGCTATATTAAATAATTCTATATCTTAACAACAATACAACCTTGACTTATGACGATAAAAGCGGATAAATTGATATCGCAGTATTTACCTGTAGGTACCGAGATACCTTCTTTATTTATACATTGTTTATAATAAATATTGCACAATATTTTTTACTTAATGGTACTAAAACTACAAATTATTATATACATTTTCACAACAAACGTATTTTCACAGGAAAACACATTTTAATCAAGTAAACCGTATAGATGGCGTTACAGGCAAAATAACAGTATGACTTATGAAGAAAATAAATTATTTTCACCACGCGAGCGCAATCGCGTGTAACAGCTAGTATCTAATATTATATCTAGCGCAATGTCTGCAAGAAGAAATGAGATTTCTGAAATATTCCCTGACATGTCATCGTCGCAAAGTCTGACATACGACTACGAGTCGATGTCACATGTGCATTGGATTCCATTTTTTTTGCTATCTATCTCTTCAACATCTGTTTGTTGTTGTGTTTTTTATACTGTGTAGAACAGTAATTTCTCGTAAAAATTTACGTAGTTTTGTTGTAACGTAAGCGTCCATTATTATTTTTTCCATTATTAAGATGTGTATGCTCTGCGCGGTTTATGAAAATTGCCAGTCCACGCTTGACCTGCGTGGCAGACTGTGGCCTTAAATCTTCTCACTATAATAGCAAACCCATATCCAGCAATAGAGCAGTAAAAACGTTGAAATAAAAATATCGTTAATGAAATATAAAAAATAGATTGCAAAAGAGTGTTTAACTATATTTATAATTGAAATGTAATATTATAATCCATATACATAAACGTCAATATAGTTGTCATTGACTTAAATAGCTTCTACATTCGACATTGAGAACTACATATACGTGTGTAAACGGCAGTGTGTGCATGGCAGACCAATTCGGTCGGTGTAATTTGCCCTCGCGTTTTGTCCCGCCAACTTGGTTTTTCTTTTTTGCTGAGCCAGACTAAAATTTCCAGTTGTTGCAGACTTTTTGATTTCCTGTAGATTTCCCCTTCGTTTTATTTTTTTTTAAGAAAATGAACCGAATAGAACGTATATACAACCTGGGGTGGAAATCGCTATCCATAATTGAAGTCAATATTTTTCTCTATAAATCATAAGAATAATGCGCTACATCGGCATGAGTTATCGTAATATGTTATATAAGATTACCATAGTTATCATTAATGACTGTCGTTAAACTTCATCGTAGGCTTTAAGGCCCGGTTAAATTTTTGACTAACTGCGAACCCACCTAAACTTACCTGTTGAAATTTTCACAAGATGAACCCTACTACAATGCTAATCAGATATAGCATCCATGAAATAGTAATTATACGTTGTATTATCCATTCATATACTATGTTGTGTATTCGCTTTATATTATGATACAGGTAAACAACTACTCAGAGCAAAACTCGGAGCACTCATTTCACCGCGTCCCCAACGGTTCCGGGACCTCTATTTGTCATTTTATTAGTCACGCGCCCCGCAATATTCTGCGAAATAACTCGGTAGCTGGTGTGGCGAGATTGCTTCCGAGTTTACTGCCTCCATCCAAGACCGAGAACCGAGAAAAAGTTGTAAATTTTCCGCCAAATCGCGCATTTATACGAGTTGAACTGACCTCCGCAGGCCCCATAACCGCAACTGGTAATCCGATCTCGGTCGAGATTGGGCTCACCTGGACGCTCGCGTTGTATTAAAATCCTCGTGTTTTCTCCATTCATTTCTCCACCATCGTTATTTCATTCCTTGCTTTAGTATTTCATTTCAAAAAAGCTTTTACGCTAACACATACGGACTCTATTCTAAGTAAACCACAATTTAACATTTCAATTTCATATCGCCATCTGTACGTCTTTTATTTATCTACAATCTATCATACTATAGCATGGATCTCGCCAACTTACAGCTTTGCAGCTATTAACTTTTTCATTTTCAAAATATCTTTGTATCTCAAAAGCTCCATATTCTATTATTCGCCGTTACTCCCTATTGATACTACTACTACAGTTACTAGGGAACTGCTTGTTTTTGACTAGCACATTAGAACGCTGCATATTTTTAATACTGCTATCAATGGTAATTTATAAAAAGACTAATAATAAATCTTTTTCATAAAAAAATCCGTATTTTATATCCGTAGTTGGCAAGTGATTTTGTCAAAGTGTAAATATTAATTTCAATTTTCGGTAATAACCTCCATTTGCAATAGGTACAGAAAAACTTGGAGCGAATTATTATCCGCAGCGTACCCATTAGCAAATTGTGTAATTTCCCTTTTTCAAATTTCTGTAGGCCTCTGACAAAATTGCTTCGCCCTCGCAACCCACCATTTAATGGAAGAAATGATGAAAATTGGCCCCAATAATAATTACGTGAATCAAGGTATTCGCTTTGTTAACAATGATGTTTTTACATAAATACAAACAGTGTAATGATCGTAAGAGATTAACCCTGATCGGTTACTATTTTGGTATACCTATCTGTGACTCATTAGAAATACAAATTTACTTTTCCGAAACAATTTGGTCTGCATCAACTTAAAGAAATAGTGAGCATATATATGTATATATGTATGTATAAATCCCGTCCATAAATTTCAACAGCTGGCTGTATCTTCGCGACTGTTATTTTAAATTAGACATTTTTTTCGCATTCTATATTTGAACGCCGAATGAAGCTGCGATTACTTTAACCAACGTTTGGTTAAGCTATCTCATTTCCTCTCGTTCCCTTCGACTGAGCAATGGTGTTTCTTTACACTCTCAACACACATATTTATATTTGCTCTATATCTACTTGCTGAGAAGTAACTGGATTGCACTTTAAGTTACATATTAAGCGTAAGAAATGTAATAATGATTACCTCAAATATTTTCCGTCGATTCGAATTTTGAATTTTTAACTAGTGAACTTAAGACATACGGTAAACGAAAAACAGATAAAACTAACCGCGTTTCCTATACCAATATGTTTCTAGTGAATTATTTCTACAGGGGATTTACTCAACCGCTTTCAGATTAGTATTAACGGTAGTGGGAAAATATACGAGAATATTGTATAGAAATAATCCTGTGAGGATTTATGTGGATACCCACTCAACATAAAACAGGTTAAGGCCCCGTTCAATAGAATCGTCCAAATCTTTCAGGATCTACAGAAGGTCGCAGATTTATGCCATCAAGTTTATAAGCATTACTCTGCTTGAATAGGAAACATACTAATTTACTTTCGTTTCTTTTACCGAAAACGACCACATAATTTATAGATAGGTATACTTAAACATTTGTATATATTTCTACTATAATGTGTATACTTATTCTATCTTATATAGACGATACGGCTAAGTTTAGTTATATAAAGACTTATTACATTGCGTAGTTGAATTATTTAAATGTATTTTTTTAAAAATATTTAAACAAAATAATAATTATCATTATACTTCTAATATGGCGTTCCCCTTGCTACCGTTGCTAATAGTATAAATATCCTAAGTAGCTTAAAATATTTGATACATACAAAAAGTATAACAAGAACCCTAAATACATAGCTTCATTAGAAAAGGGCATAGTTATTTATGTACGCCTATAATGGCCTTTGTCGGTTCGGGTACTATTAACATTAATTCAGTCACTATTATAATATAGTTGGAGGATTTAAATAGAACCGGCGCAAGAGGCATTACACAATGTGGCTTTGAAATGCTTTATTCTATAGCAAGCAAGACCAGTTGACAATAGGACTAAAGGAATTCATATTTGCTACTGTTCCCTCTCACGGCCACGGAATTTAAATGAACTTTGGCCAACAACAATGACACCACAGACTTTTGTTCCGCGAACAATACATTTTACCGGTGGAATTAAAAACTGTGAACAAAAGAGTACAAATTCATATTGCGGAATACAGTGAACCCGCGACGATTACGCCGCCGCAGCCATGATGCCTACGTACAGTAAAAACAACCAGGCCATTCGTTTTATTCTCCAACATGACACAATACCTATCATTACCACCTGAATAAAATGGCTTTTACTTCAAATGAACGTGACTCGCATTAGAATTGATGAATGATTCGTACAACAGCGCCTGTAACTACCCAACTGCGTCAGTGTCTTGTTCGATTGACAACAATAGTATAACGTTTTTAATACTTATGTAGGATTTAATATTATGTTATACATGCTTTCTGTTATATCTGCATTTCTTTTAAATATCTTACATATATGTAAATTGTCGTATAATAATTGATTTGTACTTTTACTTCTATTTTTTAATTTTGTACGCCGTAAAAGGCAAAATATGACTTGAACTAATAATCTTGTAACATCTGTATATATACCCATATTTGTGCAAATAAACGTCTTTGTCTTTGTCTTTATAAGTGCCTTAGTCTTTATAACTGCAATGAGGAATCGGCCTTTAAACATGAAAATGTTAACATCTCACTTTTTCGTATTTGTATTAAGACAAAAAGTTTCCACCAAAATCACCACAATCTGAGTAACCTACTCATATCCGAGAAAATAGCAGTAAGCTTTTAACCTCGACTTTACGCTTAGCATGAAAATACGTTACGCCAAATGCTACTTATACCGAGAACTATGTTGCTAAGATACGATAGATTCCCAGTAGTTTCAGTATATAATAAACAAATAGAGAAAAACCTTCTACGTAGCTCTTATTTGCCATTTTAATTCGACACTATGATTCGTTGCAGGAGCTAAATTTAACAAGAGATTCATAACAATTCACGTTTTGTACCCAATAAGTCTAAACATATTACACAATTAATGTTAGTCCATTTCAAGCTTATGGTAAATCAACATAAATATTCTCTATGGGCATTTAAGCGTACGATAAGTGTAATGGACCTTACTAATTAAAGTGATGTAAATATCAAAGAAACGGACCGAAATAAATGAAATGATAATATAAATTCCCGAAGAATAGCGGAAGGCTTTGAGAAATGGTAACGTTTCTTTGCCCTGTAATAAAAACAAAATAGAATATAAGATAGTCTACGAAACAATTCGTTTGCGTAGACAAAGTAGCCGTCGACAAGCCCTTATCGATGGTACATGTTATTTGTCTCAACAAAAATAGGAAACTGGGCCAAATTCCTATTTTCGAGATACTCATAGCTTACGAAGTACTTAGAATAAAATTTTGTATATTTTCTATATATATATTAAGTCACTTAATTTTTTTGCAATAGGTATACCAATGTACCAGAAAAGTATACAGCCTGTAAGATTTGATTCTCGGTGGCACGTGTACAAAGGCGAACATTTCAGTCAGATCTAACTAGTTCTAAATACACTCATACTAATTTATAGTAACTGCACTAATGCACACTAAGAACCAACCTAATTATTAATTAATACTAAGAGTCATATTTTCACAAGCCGGTTCGAGTTTAGTCGATGTTGTTCATAGATGACTGCTGACCCTCGAGACTGCTACCTGCTCGTTTGTTACTTTCTCCAATAAAAGAAAAGTTAACACAATCCCATGTGACACTAATCATTGTTAATTTTTAGGTTTTTTTAGGTAAGTAGACCTAAAAATCTTCCTAAACTATCATAATAATAATAATGATCATTCTAATCTGTTTTGGGTTCATCGTTCTCATTTTCCTCTTATTTGTACTAATCCAGGTCGTAAACGGATGTCTCTAGCCTCTTTTAGAATCAACGTATTTATTCAATAAATGTACGCATAGCAAACGAGGCCGGGCCAAGAACTCTTTGAAAGATGTATCCTAATCCTCTGAAATCTTAGTCAAAATATAAATTGGCGCTTTCGTGGAATTCTGTAGGAGTGAGAGAATTAAGGGGATGTCGTATAATTCGAAAGTATTAACAATGTTTACTTGGGATCACCTCAGTAAGATATTTCAAAGTATTTAAAACAAAACTTCTTTACATATGTATATGAATTAACGAACGGTTATGTAGGTCTCTTAAACATCCCAAAAGCCTATTAAAATTCTAGTTCAATGACTACGTGGTTTGTGTGATAATACTCTCTTTTTAGTATTTAGGCGTTATCAAAAATCTACTAATATGATAATTGTGTATTGTCGTTCACTTATCTAACTTATTTATGCAACAAACGATTAGCCATGTTTCGTACTTATGTAATTAAAAAACATATGATTTCTATCAATATGCATAGATTAAGTAATGATAAACAGTTAAGAGTCTCCGAAATCGACGCATATGTATGAAGAGGGTCTAACGTAGAAAGAGCACGTAAAGGTGTAAGGAGTTAGGAATTCGGTGCTGTTTGCCTATCCCTTATGCACGTGGCGTGACCTAGAAGAAATAAACTTAACTCAAATAAAATTTTTAATAGCATATCAAATTTTAATTAAGCAATTTCACGAGTAAATCTATTCAAAACTGAATCAGGTCAACAGGTAGGTATAGTTCTCAACAAAACGGGAAAAGCGGACAATTAACTCGGAAACAAGGGATCTGCTCCTGACAAAGGTAGTCTACTACGAGGAAGCACATTTAATGAGACGATATTTATAAAGGTGATCCTTACGTTTGAAATTTATTACTATTGAAAATTATACTTAGATTTAATCTTCTGTTCGACCCTAGACTCCTGAATAATGTGACTCGAAATATTTTACAGCAGTTGTACATACATGACAATTGAAATACTGTTATTTTGTCTTATACCACCAAAGTTAGTGTTGGTAGATAAGGTTAATATTGACCGTAATCATAAATCGACAGATCATTCCTGTAATTTAATGTTATTGAATATATTAATAATTTATTGATCATTTTGAATTCTTTTTAAAATTAAGAACATCACAACGTCATCGTAAGCCCTGTTGTAGAACATGGGTCTCCTCTCATAATGAGAACATGTTAATCCCAAAGTCTACCATGCTGGCCAGTGAGTGCTAACAGAATTCACAAGCCTCAGAAAACATTATGAAGATCACTAAGA
>DWDX01000137.1:0-36909 GCA_018245675.1 Agara michaeli | reverse complement strand
AGTACCTACAAAATCTGAAAATTTATCATAGAACCGACTACAGTTCCTCATTAAAAACCGTGATATCTCATATAAAGTCACACTAAACATACACGAGTTAGTGATTATAACTCATTACCACATTTTTAGTTTATCTAAACATTTGCTTCGCGTGTTCGCAGAGTGATCCGAGGCAGGTAATAAAAGAGAACGAATTCTGTCCGCGTGTCGGGCACATAAGTTGAGACAACGCGTGCCTGGAGGTATTTATGGTAATAACAGTATATGCACGGTTAAAGCATTAACCGACATAAATACTTTATATATACAGATGTTTTATAATCACCTGCTATAAAGTTACAATATTTCTTTTACATTCAATGGGCGAGAGTTATTTATACACTAATTTCGTTAAGATAGGAAAGCCTTGTTCTCTCTCGGTACCTGCATGCTGTATCCATGTAATTCGCATTGTCATTAATTAAAAGGCCCATAATATGCAAAGTATAAGTATATAGTCATGAAAACTCTGTAAGCGCATGACTTTATAAACGAACAATAGTCTTTGTATTGTAGTCACGAGTCAACGAGCGTAACCTCTCTAAGAGGCAGCGGTTCAATTGTCAGGAGTAAATTGGACGCACGCACATCGCTCGCGCTACATTATACGTGTCATATATGTGAAATACCGCCTTTATTCTGCTGATGATCTTTAAATTGCTATCGACTGACTTCATAATTTGAATGTCCTGCAGTTGTTTAGTGTATATACATATTATGATAATACACATAACGTTTTGTAGAAATGTACCAAAAGATTTAGAGACACGTGATTTTGATGCAATGTAATGACTTACAAATTCGTATAATACTAGATTTTTAATTAAAGTAAAGTAGAGGCGAGAGAAGTTTGTCAGGATTGTAGTCGATGGAAGTCATTAGACTCTTTCCTACCCGTATGAGACATAGACGTGACTATATGTATTTGATGTATGCTTGTATTTTTAATTGAAATATGGTCAATCTGAAAATCCAAATTTTAAATGACGATACGTTTACTTTCTGGGCTAATTCCAGGAAATGGGCTAGTAATCATATTTTTACGATAAGCAATAGTGCTGAAACAAAGAGAATATTTACTAGATAAGACCATTTTTAAAATAATCAATTTGCCCGTATTATTAAATCCGCAATATTGAATACAGGATGCGAATGAGGTCAACTTTCCTGGCGTATGCATACATGTTTACTTAGTTAGATAATGTTACCATGGAGAGCAAATACATGACAATTACTTATCGATAGTAAAATTAATACTGTTGTGATTTTTTTCACAATATTTTATTGTGTTTATCATTAAGGACATTCGCATGTTTAATCTGTGCCGCTACTTCGAAAAAGGAACCCGTTTACCTGTCATATCACTTAAGGTTGTTTACTTTTGAAAAGACCAAGGTTTAATCTCTACTAAAATGCAATTGATAAAAGACAACGAATTAATCTCGCGCTTAGAGAAAAGACATATATATCTAGAATGTTTGATCTCTGATAGCAAATATGACAGGCGCCTGGCTCTTGAGGTGACGGAATATAAAAAACGGTCCAACAACATAGAAACTAGTTGCACAGAGACAGGGTACATTGTATCATACACGTTACAAATTAATAACAATCATATTTTTGGTGCTACGGTAACCGGGCATAATAGCGCAAACTAAAGCCATGCGTGAATATGGAACAAGTAGAGGAGATCTTAATTATCCTGACTTTTACGTATATTCGACTAGCTGAATCACCAAGCTACTCGAATGTTCTTTCGGCAACTCGTATCAAATCTATTCTGAAGTTTTCCCGAATAACATTTCCGGTACGCAGCGTAGGTACAACATAAATCATATTAGCATGTATTACACAGCTTCTTCGGAAACTTACGCTTGAAAACAAGCCACACGGTTATCCAATTCGTAATGTTAGCGATACGAAAGATTCTTTTCAACCTTGAACGTTAGGTTAGAAGACGACTGAGAAACGAGTCCTAAGAGCAGCCTTGGAACCCGGTTTTCTTCACTTTGCACATAAGCGAAGGTTACTCTCGAAAATTGAAATGGATAAGGGTTAATAGACAATTATAACTATTATAAGCATATAGTACATTTCAAGATTATAATTTGAAAAGATTTTGGTTGGTTTACTAGTGTTTATTTGACAAATATTGTTGTCTACGTTTATTTTATATATTTTTATATGTATTTTATTTTGCTTTTTGGCACGAATTATTTTCATGTAACGACGCATCATTACAACCGCTGGAACCTCTGTTATAAGTAATAACATAACGTAATGTTTTTGATACATCGTAAAACGATGCTATACATTTTAATTTTTCGCATTCGCAGATACCTACCATTAGTCAGTAAAGTATGTTAGTCTGGCATTGTATGAAATTTACGACTGCATTTGGATCACATTTCTTTGTCTGGTGTATTTGTATTGTATTTTTAAAGTGAATGTTAATTATCAACGTATTCTGTGTTACGAATTAATATTAATTAATGAATATTAATTTGAAGAATTTGTACGTTAACTAATATAGGCGCGAAGTCGATGTTTCTAAATATATCTGTATTTACAATATTTAGTTAATTAATATAACAGTAAAGTGAAATTTAATAATATTCTTATCATAAAATATCTACAAATTAACGTTCTACTAAACTGTTCACGTTAGCGTTGCATAAAAAAGGTTGACAAACTCAAATGGCCTCCGTAGCTTACTGTATTGTCTAACGATATCTCAAAGAAAGCGTTACAAATATAAAACAGAAAGTAATTCATTTGATGAAACGTAGAGCTGTAGGTGAGTACATAGAACAGAGATACTTGGCTGGTCACTTAAAGATTCTTCAACAATAAAAGTTCATATTCATACACAGGTGTACATCAAACAATATTCACATATTTCACCATACAGAAAGCAGCAACAATATACCGAAGACAGAGAACAGTGCGGAAGTATTTACCGATAAGCGCTAATAATGAAACATTATAAAATTAGCACTCCCACCCGGAACAAAATTAACACACGATTAATAACAGTACATGCTATTTCATTAAACTTTATAGATTTACAAATCAGAAACGTTAAAAAATAACAATAAATTATTGTAATATACACTTTCTACCTTAAGTCAATCTCACGTTGGACAAGACCGCTAAATTAAGACAAGGTTTTGTGAAATCACCTTATCGAAGCCAAGGTTACAGCGACAAAGGGAAACGCAATTGAATACCTAAAATGCCTAAAACGTGGTATTTAATTATTTTTAAAAACATCCTTGATTGTGTAGAGTACATTGTGTAGGATTTAAACGATAATGTGATAAATAGTTAATTTCCAAGTTTGAAGGAGAGTAGAACAACAAAATACGAGAGTGCAAAACGAACGTACACACACAGTAAATATTTGCATACAAGAGATCCCAGTTATACTTTAAAACAATGCGTACACATGCCAGTTTAAGGGGATTATTTCAGTGAAGGGCCATGAGATTTTGTATAGAAGAGTCTTAACCTCTGTACCTCGTGTGCTTTGTGAGGTTCTCCGCCCCAGATATCTCTCCAATGAATGAGATGGTGCAGATGGTTCATATAGTTGTGGTGTCGGTGGTCGCGTTTCTTCCGCGAATCGGTGGGCGACGGTGGTGCCGTCAACGACTCCCGCCGGCCATTGTTCACGACCAACACGGCTGAAGGTGGCTGAGAACTCAGCAACCTCTCAGTTTCCGGCTCGTCGCTGGACGACACACTCTCGGTGAGCAGCCGTGCCGACCTCGAAGCGGCTTTATTCAAGTGGTACTGGGAGTCCTGCTTTTTCATTTTGCTGACACTAATAACACAAACCGACAATAATGGAGAAAGGAATCACATAGCAAAGCGAATTGTCCGTGAATGTCGATAACATTCCCAATGTTTAATACACGCGGCCGCGTATACGACCGACGCCGGCGCGCCGTCAGACGTGTAACTCGAACGACGTCGGTCTCGGACTGCGGGGACGACGAGCGCACGTGGGTGACCAACTTCCGACGTCAAAACAACGCCGCGTCGTCGTCGCTACAGTCGCTAGACCGTACGAAAAATTGGAAAATAAGATACAAAATAAAACCACGGCCACTTAGTATAGACTTAAATAAAGAGTAGAAATAAAACCATTTAGTAAATAACGATAACATTAAATTCTCATACAATTACATATATCTTACATAGTTTTTATACAATTATTATACCTACACTAGATGCTATATTACATTTTATTTATTATAATATTTTTTGGGATATGATATCATACATGTCAATATTTCACTACAACAAAATATAATTCCATACAGTATATTAAAGAAATGTTATAGAAATAATTCTGTTTTTACAGCCTTGTGTAGTAGTACTTAGTTGTTGACGTGTTTACTACCGATATTCATTGCTTTACTAATAAGAAGAATTCCCATCCAAATTAAAATATATTTAAAGATACACCACAATAGTTACTATTACTTTGTACAACCTGCTGGGTTTTACGATTCAAATAGTTTTATTTAATGATATAGCATGAGTGAAATTTGATTAAGAGATATGATATTTCAAAGGACAAAAAATGTAAAAAAATACACCTACCTATCTGACAACACACTTGATAGTGATAAAGCTACAATGTATTCAATTGCCTCAAATTCAAATTCAAATTTCTTCCTTCCTTCCTTCCTTTTATTTATTGTAGAGACATATGTAAGATGACAATTAGATCTCACTCATAAAAAGAAAGTTGAGTGATGCATAACAGTTAATGCAATGAATATAGGAGGTTATGCGTTATTCCAATTTCACTTTTAACTAATAACAATTCCAGATAATGTTTAATTAAAAGTTTAATACATAAAATACCACTATAAAAAGGTATATTTCACTTACAATTGATTTACCTTAGACCAAAATTATGCATTGAACTACACTTTAGTCTAAAATATTGAAAATGCACAAAAACAGAGGTTGAAGAGAAATATATCATATCTTCTCAATAAATTAGGTAGGCTACATGATACTATAATGTGAATCTGAATGTAAGTAAATTTACGAGTACATATAACTGCTACCCAAAATGTAAGTTAAAGTAAAATAAAAACAGCAAGATAAGATATTAAAAATTATATCATTAAGTACTCGTTCTCTTAAATGTTCAGTACACCTTAAAATAGCCATAATATAATCTTTATATAAATGTCAGTGTCTACAGTTATGATAGATTCCAAGACTCTGCCAAGTCCATTTGTATCAAATCAAAGCATGTTATATTACTTCGTCTACAACTAGTCCATGTATAATATTTTATTATCGCTATTTAATAGAAACATAGGATAATGATAAATTAAAATTGATGATTAATTGATTCAGGTGTATTTGGTGCAAAGTGGTCGATATGTCATGAATATAATATTTTTGATGAATATAACAATGGTTAAATTCAAAGATGAAATTTATGAAATTTGAACTTTATGTCGTCGTTTTTATCGATCTACTTGTCGTCGAACTGTCCGCGTTTTCGCAACTACTTCATCAGATTTACTAACTAATATGTAAATATGACCATATTTTTTTTAATACTTACAATTTTTAGATTCATCAATTTATAGCTTTTATATTGTAATTATGCAGTAATGTTTTATTTATAAATACTACAATACCTTAAACAGAGCCTGCTTTTGAGGACTGGATACATGTAGTATTCAAGGCGAACATCACACAACACATCTAGACTTATTATTGTGCAAACTAATTGGCGTCATTTTATTTAAATTAATTTCGAAAGCAGTAAAAATAAAAATACTCGTGGAAATTACATTACACTCATGACGGCTTTATACGACTTTGACATTATATTATATACAAAAAGTCTACTTATAGAGTTGACTGACACTTGATATGACAGCATACATCTATCCCAAGTAGAAAAACATCTAGCCCTGTATTTTAATATATTTTACCAGATATCTAGCTTTTCTATAAATGTGATTTATAATCGATTGAGTAGAGCATACTAAAGTACGAAAAATACAATAACAAATAATAGTGAAAGTAATTATTGACCAAAATTAAATAGGTAAAAATTCTTCTCGTTTCTGTGAAATGTATTACATAATATACCTTTCTGCTAAAGGTAAACTTCCTAATTTAAAAAAAGTAACAGTGGCACATGAGAGCTGCAAGACACTTTTTGACATATTGTGACACTAAGTGTCATTTCGTTATTGTTGTTTACAAATTGAAGCGACCTCTAATTTAAATTTAGGTTTAATTTTAGATATCAATGCTGAAAAAAATAAAGCATTTTATAATAACAGAACGGAAATAAATCCAGATTTCTATTAATGTATAAAAATGGCACTACCGCAAAAAAAGTTTTACAGACAACGTGCGCATTCTAACCCTATTGCAGATCACTGTTTTGATTAGTAAGTAAAAACCCTTAAATTTTTCCTGCTACTAAAGTATTTTAAAACAGTCCCCATTTTAAATTGTTTATTTCAGATACCATAGCTTCATCAAGTCTACAATTTTATTTGCTTTACTTAATCATAGTGTTACAAATAATTTTGAGTCAATATAGGCCCAAATTCAAAATCGTCTTCCATATAGAAGGCTTTTAATTTATTTTATTGAGATTACAGTTTCATAGAAACTACAGTCTTCGTCATTATTACTGATAATAAGTACTCTATATAACATGAAAATAATGTAATTTATAAAATTAATATTGGTGAATGCAAAGCAATTTAAAGGTACAATATATTTAATTGTTAATAAAATGTATTTATTCCATTTCAGCCCTGCACATCCAAATGACTATGACTGGTCCAATTTATATCCAATTTTAAAGACACCAAAATTTCAGAACAAATATGTGGAACATTTAGATGTTGGCTGTGGATATGGTGGTTTGTTAGGTAGCATCTATAGTTTAATAGATATTTCATTTTTATATATTGAATTTGTTTATGAAATTTATGTTAAAATACCTTGTAGTTGCATTATCACCAATGTTTCCGGATATCCTAATGCTTGGCTTGGAAATTCGTGTAAAAGTATCGGACTATGTAAATGATAGAATCATTGCATTACGGACACAAAATTCTGATGCTTACCAAAACATAGCAGTTCTAAGGACAAATGCCATGAAATATTTACCAAATTTCTTTCACAAAGGACAGGTTTGTCACTTAATTCTTATTTGGATTAAACAGTCTATATTAATGGTATAGAGATAATTATAAAATGTAATTTCGTTTGCAGCTTAAAAAGATGTTCTTTTTATATCCAGATCCACACTTTAAAAAGGCCAAACACAAATGGAGAATAATTAATAAATGGCTTTTATCAGAATATGCGTATGTACTGGCTGATCATGTATGTATAGCAACTAATTAAATAAACTACATTAATCTGTCTTTTATAATAATATGAAATATTAGAATTATCCCAGTACTGATATCCTCATTACTTATCATCATTGCAATATCTATTTCTTTTAAACACTGCACTGTTGTACTTTCACCACAGTGGGTAAACTAACAAGTTTCTCTCTCTTACAACTCTGATTACATCACAACTGTATGATGAAGTTCAAATGTTCATGTACACAGTTGGTGACTTTAATATTAACTGCGCTGATCGATAGCCATGATCATGTGATTCTTTTCAAGTTCAATAAATCTTTAAATCTGTCTATACATCACTGGGCTCTGTAAGAGATAATAAATACAAGTATTTATGCAGTTTTCATTATTTTATTTAAATATAAAACAACACTTTACATTTCATATTATATGACTTAAACTGATTTTATTGTTACATATTTTAAGGCCATTGTTTATACCGTCACTGATGTGAAAGATTTACATGAATGGATGGTAACTCATTTTGAAGAACATCCATTGTTTGAGCGAATATCTCAAGAAGAATTGGTAGGTAGTCTTACTCTAATATTACAGTTTAAATCTGATATAATGTGATAAAACATATCTTATGAAACATTTTACAGAAAAATGACGTTGTAGTGGAAAAGCTATTTGATAGCACAGAAGAAGGCCAAAAGGTGACAAGAAATCAGGGTGATAAATTCCTAGCTGTATTCAGAAGAATTACTGATAATAATGATGAGGAAGTGTTAAACAAATAATTTCGTTCATTATTTATGTGAATTTAAATAAATTAAATTTAAATCAACTAAAGTTTAATTTAAATAAGCCCGGATTTTGATTGTTTTAATCTGTTTTATTATGAAATTGTTAGAAAATTGATGGACTGAGCACATCTAAACGTTCACTCGTTAAAAAGTTCTCAATATAAAATACATATACTTAACAATAAATAGTCAATCTTAAAAATACATTACAATATAGTTTTTTTATGAATGGTACTTCCATTTTATAAAGCTGCATATAAGTTAACAATACAATAAATATAATAAAATCACATTATAGTTGATTAAAGCACAGGCACACAATTTCTGAATAAGATTGATTGATTGATTGATGTTTGCTTTTTTCTTATTTAGTAAGTTTCTTCTCTAACAGGATTACCCACCTACTTAAAGGGCGTGACATTTCCAAATGCTTTCTCATATATATAAGAGCACCCAATAACCAATCTTTTCTACTCAACCACTTTTTACTGGACACTAAAGAAAATAATAGTGCAGCCCAAATTTCTGATTGGCAGGGATTGATATGTAACCCTTTTTTTACCAATTTCAAAGGTGTGTCATGTTCTCCAGCAATATACTCTGCTACACTGGCTATGGCGCACATTTTTCCAATATTGCTAGCATTTTGTTCACTATATGTTGTTGAGTGAATTGCTCTTTGCGCACAGCCACTGGCAATAGTTGCCCTTGTCGGTGAAGCTCTGAGACAATACTGTGACATACAAAACCAGAGTAACCAATTACCTGGATGGGTATGTAGAACATCACACATAATTTGTATAGCCAGCTCAATGTCCTCATTACAAACAACATATGACTTTAAAAATCCTATGTCAAATGCAAAGTTACTGTCTTGTTCAAATTTTTTCAATTCATTCAAAGCTGACATTGTAAGACTTTGATCTGAATTAATAACTCCTAAAGAACATAAAGAGTATAAACTATATGGTGTGGGTTTTTTTTGTGCTGCTTGAATGCTGTGAAATAATAAAGTTTTGGCATCATCTTTTCCTTTAAACATGTAAATTATGCCAGCCATTGCTACAAGAAGATCAGCCTTGTCTTTATCATCATTACACAGCCATTGTAAAGCCATATCATAAACGGAGTATGCATCTTCATATTGACCAGTTTTGTAAAGGGCTAAAGCCAATCCACAAGAGGAATCCAAACTGGCTTCACCAATAGCTTTATAGGTTTTTATAGCTTCATCATATTTCTCCAATCGCAAGAGAACTCTAGCCATATTCAAGAGTACAATGTTTTTCTTATCATCTTCTGCATGTACATATGCACGTTGATATGATTTCAAAGCAGTATTCACAAGTCCCTTTCTTTCCTGTAGATTTGCAAGAATATTACAAGCACAAGGGTCATTTGGTTCATAAGTTAAATACCACTCTATTAGGTCTATGCCGTATGTAATGGCATGAAGACCATCTATGACATACTTGCATTCTGGATCATTTTTCCAATTGAGATTTTTGAGAGTGCGACACACCCAATCAACATAACCAAGAGCACTTATTTTGTGGTAGCCAAGGCGACAAGCATGTCGAAAAAGATCCATTGCTTCCTCCTTGCGAATAATTTCGGCTATTAGACCTTGACCGATCCAACTCTGAGCATATGATGGTAAAGTGGATTGACTACGCCAAAAACAGTAGTTGGCCAGTTTGAATAGTTTTAACTGTAAATATAGTGTGCCTAAATTACACCATACCTTTGCTATAGACCATTTATGGGTTACTGTCAGTGCTTTTATAAAACAGTGTTGTGCCACATCATACTTTTTCAAAAATACACATATTTTACCCAGTAAATTCCAATTACACCAGGCACCGGGCTTTTTTTTAATACAAGCAATTGTTAAATTAAAAGCCATGTGACAATGAGTCACTTGTTTTGTTGTTGAATAGTATTCGAAATATGCAGAGGCTAAATTATATGAGGTGAACTGCTGTCTATGTTTTGCTACATAAGAATAGCATGCAATTGCCTGTGGGTATATGTCATTTTTTTCTTTCTTTATATATGTTTCATTTGAATCATTAAAGGATTGCTTTATAAAGACATAGCAGTATTTGTTTGGCAGTTTTGTAACAAGTATTAGAGCATCTGCTAGAAGATTCCAGAAACATAAATACTTTTTTCCTTTTGACAGAGCTTTAGTTATGTAATCAATTGCCCTTTGGACACTATCTCTTGCAGAACCATAAAGTTTAGATGCAAACTTTTTTCTTGCTATCCTTGTCAAATTCTCGGCTACTCCTTTCAAAGCTAAGAGGTGGTAAGGATCAATTTGAAATACTTTTTCAAAAGTAGATATAGCCTCATCGTATTGAGTCAGCAAAGAATATATGCATCCAATTTTAGTAAGACAATGGCTCGCATGACTTTTGTTTGGATTTAGAGTTATTGCTTTGTTGTAAACTCTTAAGGCTGAGGTATAGGAACCTCGAGAGTAGTATGCATCTGCAAGGCATTCTAAAGCAATGAGGTCATTTTGCGAAACTTTCACAACTTCACGAAAGTTAATTATAGCATTTTCCCATTCTCTTTTATTAAGATAATGTAAGCCTAATCTTAAGTTTATCCAGGTTTCTTTATTTTGTACAGTTTCAGCTGCTGTTTTAAGCAATTCAAAGTCAGATTCTCTTAGGCCTAGCCTAATATATACCTCGCTTAGACTTTTGACATAAAGGCCCTCATGGTTACATAAACTGTATGCTTTTTCATAGCATTTTTTTGCCTTTTGTATGTCTTGCTTATATTGATCGTAGAAAACTCCCAAATAGTAAAAAGTATCGGGATGTTCACAATTTACTTTAGCTGATTTAAGTAGATTTACTAAACAATTGTCATATTCTTCCAAATTCCAGCATGCCTTGCCTATATAAAAGTAAGTAAGGGTATCTTCATTGCATTTCTGTAAAACATTAATAGCTTCTTTATATTTTCCTTCCTTTAATAAACCAAGACCATGGAGTTGTGTAGAATAAACTTCATCTAAATTTTCAAATACATGCTCTGCTGGCTCATTAATTTCTATGTAACATTTTGCCAATGTGGCTAATTCAGTCTTGTCAAACTGTTCAACAGAAATTTCTTTAGCAACATTAATTGCATCAATCCACTTTTGTTGTTCAACAAGCGACAAAAACAAGAATTTTTGTAAAGTTATTTTGAAATCCGAGTTTTTGGCTTTGTTCAAAAAATTTGTTGCTAGTTTCTGTGTCACTGGCCATTTTTTCAACATCATAGTGCATTTTATGATTAATACAGCTTCAATTTTTTCTGCTTCCTGATAATTCACTAAAGGAATGCACTGTTTATAAGCATCTAAGTATAAACCATTATTGAAGCAAATCATACTTTTTAAAAGACCTAAATATTTTGAATCTTCTATTCCTTCAGATATGATTTTAATATATTTATCAATATCAAAACCATTAAAAGAGTTTTTATCAATAAAAAATTCACACAACTGTTTACAAAACCATTTTTTCACCTCATTATTTTTGGGAAAAAAGTCTAATGCTATTATTTCTTCAGCAGCAGAGACAAAATCACTCTTTTGTAAAACGAGTTTGCATATCAGAAGCATGATAGTATCATGTGGATCCCTGGCATTTATGTTATTTAAAATACTTATTGCTACAGATACATCTTCAGGATTGCAAGGCACATCGAATTTTAAACATTCTATAAGTAGTTTCTCACCTGCATCTTTAAATTTAGCTGCTCCATTCCCATTTATAAAGCAGATAATGGAATTAATTGTATTTCCGTCTTTCAATAGACATCCTATTTGGCCCAGTTTTTTTAGAACCTCTAAAATTTTTTCATCCTCTAATTGTAATTTAAGCATTTCATTATAAATAGGCAATAATTTTGACTTTGAGGAAACATCTTCTTTTCTTTCATAATAATTTGCAAGACCTTGCCATGCTAAAGGTTGAGTGGACTTGGATGCTATGGCTTTTTGATATGCTAAAGGTGCTTGATCAGAATCTTGAAGTGCTTTACCAAGCAAAACCAAAGCAAAATAATTCTGTTTATCTTTACGTAGTATTTCCTTACAGCATTCCTGCGCTTCTTTAAAGTTCTTATCATCAATTAACTTTCTAGCTTCTTTAAGTAAAGTTTTGACATCAGCCATCTGAAATAAAGTGTTTGATAGAATTTTTACTATACACCTGGCTAAAGTAATTGTCTTTAATATAACGTAATGTGTTTGAGTCCGAATGGTGGTGTTGCTGATTCATGTATGCTATACTATGGATACTATACTTAACTATTTAAGAGCTAGTGAGTAATTCTTTCTAGAAATCTGTAACCAATTGTAGGTGATCAGATACCTACTATTACTAGCTGCACTTATACTAACACTACCTTCTGCTTGCGGCTTTGGTTGCCCGAGTTCTGTTATTACAATACATTCACATAAATCAAGCAGGTGTATTTTTATCCATTATGTATATTTAAAGTCAGTCTATAGAAGGAATCAAAAATCATATTTCAGCTTTTCGTGCTGACTTGCATTGTATAAAGAATCAATTAGCCAATGTTTGCTAAGTATACATACTATCCACGTGTGTTATAAGTTAATGCAGGATTTTTTAATCTATATGAAACAAATAACAAACAACTATTGTGTTATAAAAACAAAGGAAGAAGGTTAAGTGAGCAATATAGTGTAACATCTTGAATGTACACAATATATTTTTATCTTGGATAATGGTTACATTTGAAGGTATCATAATAGTAAAAAGTATTACTGATACATAACGTCGCCGGGCTGTGTGGTTTTGTGATGTTAATTTGTTGTAAAGTGCACAGACAGGTATAGCTGAGATTAAAATGTGAAAACGTGAATAACATTGAAATAAAATGTAATTAACAAAGTAAATTATAGATAGTATAATCACCTTATTTATTTCACACAATGCTTTTAATGTAATTTATTATAGTTAATCACTATGTAATATATAAAGGAAAATTGCTAAATATCGTAAAAATAACTCATTACATTCAGGAGCTCAGCTAACTAATTAACATATTATCATTATAATGTAGCACATTTCTTTAGAACAGTTTGCAGTAGCTTAAAATTTCTTTTTATTTGCTTAATGTAGGGTAAGCCAGTGCTGTCAGCTGTCAATGTCACAAAGTAAAGTAATACTGACTATATAGGTGTAAATATTTCAAAGAGTGCAACTTGAAATCGTGAAGCATTCAATAGAAGAAGGCAAAGATTTTTGACAATACCAGGCCTTTGTATAAACTATATTATATAAAGAACTGTTTTAACGAAAGTTGAGACACGTACGCATTTTTATAGAAAATAAATGTTTTCAATAAATAGAATTCGAATCAATGCTGTTATATGTGAATCAAACCTTACTAAACAAGTCTGGTAAACTTATTCTAAAAGAAAAAAATGTGTGGCCAAAAAAGTTAATGCCAGGTCTAGGAGAAGTGTATTCTAGTTTTTTAAAGAAAAAATGACAAATGTGATCAATCTATGATTGTCACAATTTTAAATTTGTAAACAAGCGCGACTTTTTTCTATTTTTATTTGTTTGTTTTCCTAAATGTTGTTAATAAATACCAGATTTTTATTCATTGTGTTTCAAATTTATCAATAATGACGTCTTACGAAAATTTATCTTCATACATTAAAAAACTTTGTAAGTAATAACGAACATGTATCTATATAAAATAGTAAAATATCATATTATGGTAATGTAAAATAGTGAATTATCATACGTTTTATTTTATTTAGCAATTCATTATTAATATAACATTATTAAATGCATCTTATAGGTCACCCTATAAAAGAAATCCGTGAACGGTCTCTTCATCTACTTCTGGCCAAGTTAAGTTTAGGATGGGAGTGACACGATGAGTTGGCGGGCACCAGGAATCTTTTAGAAGGACTACTAGCTTGGTTTCAGGTTCACCAGCCAACTTTACAACGGGAAGCACTTGAGCTCCTTCTCACAACTATCAAAGTATGTATAATTGTTGTGGCTATCTTTATTTTCTGTTATAATTTTGTGTGATTGTTTCTATACAATGGTCGAAATTATTCAATAAATTACAGTTCTTCAGGCCTCAAATAGTTAGGACAGATGCCTATGCCCATTAAGTGAGGCTTAAAAAAGAGCCACAGTCAACAGTGTCTCATGAATGTAAATATTGATTTAGTAAGTTGACATATATGTATAATGTATGTATTATTATTATCCATCCTACTTCAGTGGGAGGTTAAAGTATATTTTTTGACATTTTGCTGATAAATTTATAACTACACTAAACAGTTATTCAGGATGAAATGTACTACTGTACTTTAGGTCATTTTAAAGGATCACTCATTGTTGATATTTTTTATATAATACTAACTGTTGCCCGCAACTTTGTCCTTATGGAATAGTGACTTTGGGCAGTATTTTAATTTCGTAGGATACTTTAAGAGGACAAAGTTCTTTTTTTATTAACTGATCAGTAATCTGATACTTCTTGGGGTGAAGAATGTGAGTTGTTAGTTTAGAAATACATGTTCAACCAATGTAGTATCATTAATCAAAGAGAGAGACTGGTGGATATGGTTTAGATATACAAATAAAATGTACCCTTTATTTTAAATATTCAGAATTGGTGTTTCTAGTTCCTTTATTTAAGAATTTAAATTGCTGCACATAACTGCAGCAGGTGTTATTTTATTGTGTATTGTATTGTGTTGGTATTTTTCAGACTAAAAGTGGAACGTACATAGCTAAAGAATTTGGTATCAAAGGAATAATTGCCAACTTAAAAAGAGTTAAACATAAAATTGACCAGGATGCATTGGAATTGTATGGAGATACTATAGAGACTTTACAGTTTCTCAACACGGTAGAGTCTGAGGAAAATATTAATATACCTCGACTGGCACTATCAGAGACAAGGTTTGTATACATGTAAATGAAATTGCTGAAATCATTAATAGAAATATTATTTCATTGAAATTTGATTCAAGTGATGCTGATTGAGTATGGGCAAGTCCTATAAGCAAATCATTCATTCACAAAAGAATGTGTTATAAGATGTGTTGTAATTATTTCATAATCAAATTTACAACATTCTGTAATCCAACTATGTCTTTTGTGTTGTTTAGGTCAAGCTCCATATTAATATTGGATATTTTACCGAAACCAAACTCAAAACCATCAATTTATCAGTAAAATTTTCCAACCACCAGGCTATCAATGCACTATGTTAGTGTGGCAGTATTAAGTCTTAATCGTGCTTATATTAAAAGTGACTATTTTAATTTTCTTTAAGCTCTGATGCAGTCAATTCTAATAGTGGCTACTACAACTTGGGATCCAACAGAAACTCTTCAGAAGAAACTTCAATTTCAGATACAGAACGCAAATCAAGTTGTGACAGGTAGATTGGCCTTTGATTTTTTACAGTGATGTGTAATTAAAAGACAATCAGATGTACCTTAGTAACAAATGGCATTTCATTATGAATGTCTGAAGCGTATGGATCCTGGTTCAGGTGTACTACAGAGTCAAGCATCTGTGAACTCAATACAGCAAAGCATCTGTAACCGATTTCAAATAGAATGGGCTGTAAATAATTGTAACTACCCATGCTGACATACCCTTACCAGACTTATGTCAGTAAGATTCTAGTCATGCCACTTTAGTAAATAATGATAACCACTGAACTAAACCCAGCCTTGTCTGATGTTACATGCATAATATTGTTACCGTAGTTACATATATTTTCTTTGTTTCAGTTTAAATTCAATGAACGGAATTAGTGTGCTCCTGTTTCCGTGGGTAGAATTAAGTACATCTGACCTAAAAACATTGACTTTGGTGGAGGATTCACTAAAAGTCTTGAAATCAACTCGGCGCTCTTGTAGATTTATCCGAGATGTATTCTTACGTGATTTTCCTGTTGAGATTTTTTTAAATAGACCGACTATAATAAAGGTATGTTAAATGGTAACATGAATACTCTATGTCTACATAAAAAAATGTTTATGTAGCTGGAAAGGTTGACATGATACAGAATGGTCATTATCAGCTCATGAAGATGGAAGCCAATAAGTCCTGATTATCTCAAACTTTAAAGTACTTAACACAACCAAATATGACCAAATTGTTGTTGTTGTTGTTATGATAAAAGGCCAGTAGACCGTAGTGAAGCCTGTAAGGTATTAATATATTCTAATTATTGTTTAAATCATAAACTTAAAATTATATATCGTTCTAGACTCTCCTGACAATAGCAGATAGACAACATGGAGGTCATCCCAGTGAAGCTTTTCAAGTTTTGTTGAGTATTACTTGTCTTTTGCGTAGAAGATTAATACAATTATTTTCTTTGGACTTAGTAACTAATTCAAATAAGGTATGTACAATTTCTTTTAAACTCATTCCATATAATCGTACAATAGGTTTTTGTTACTAATTAGCTCTGTAAATGGTTTGCTTTGAACATAATTAAAATAAGAAACACACTTTTCGATATATGACTAATAAATGATAAATAAAAATATAGATAAGACAAAATATAAATGAAACTAAGTATTTGAATAATTAGAATATTATGTATAAATATTATTTGTAGATATCCAATAACCATGATGATTCTGACAATAACGTTGATGCAGAATTGGAACATTTAAGAAGTCTCAATGTTGGCAATACTGCAACATCCAAGCGCGAAGATGCTCTTGCAGCATTGAGGCAGTTACCGGCTCCAATATTTGCACTGGATACGGCGCACTCGGTTTTGTCAATAATGACACAAAGCGTTGTTCTATTTGATCCTGGTTCCAAAAAGGAGACTTTAGACATGGTTTGTATGCTTTTTTAAATTTTGGCAACTATGCAGCTGGATGGATAGTGTAATTCTATTATACTTTGTTTAGGACATTAACAGAAATGCTTGCATAGGTCATAAGGAACTTAGGGATAAAAGTTCTCGTTAAAAACATTAAAAAGTGTGTAATAAAACCATTATCAGCTCTCTATCTTCTTCCTCCATATTTGTCTTCTGTCGGCCGTTATCACAAATCACAAATAGATTAATGTGCTAGTACCACCCATATTTTAAGAATACTTGTATCATTGTATCATTTTCAATCTCCTTAATGGTTAGAGGAGGCTTGAAAATGTATTATGTATTTCAAGTTTTTTTGTTGTAGAAAGATCTGAATGTATGCTTAAGTCTAGTGGAAAACTTAATTAGTCTGTTAATGGAATGTGTGAACAATAGCTTCTGGAGTGGAGATCACAGTACAAAAACTCAAAGGGATATAGCACACAAGAGCTGTATGCTAATGAGAACACTGGGTGATTTGCTTACAAAGTACAGGTATAATACATTTCTAATTTCCTAGATGTCACATTATATTAAAAAATTTGAATAGTTTTTTATATCTAAGTTCAATAATTTGAAACACTTTACTTAATCCTAAACATTTTACCATTCAATAATAAAAAATATATATTCTTGCGATATGTGTATGATATCTTGAAATGTTAATCTTTTTAGAAAATCGTTCAATGAAGATATAGAAAGAGTACATCATAGGGTTGCGTGGTTTCGTTTAGTGTCATGTGCCGAGAGGTTGCTAATCTGGGCCAAGATGTCTGCATTGCCTCCGTCCGCTCTGGTGGCAGCACTGCAGATAGCTCAGCTAGACCCAGCCGTCGATCTTTTGTACCCGGAATTGAGTAAAAGAATTGCTACTGCTTTATCGGTAAAAAAAATTGTGAAATTTACATGCATTTGATATTTATCATTAATGTTTTTGGTCTAAACCTTTACTTATATACTGTTTTTTATTGGTCTTCTTAACTCCGAAAATTAATATGTTTTTGTATCACATTGAAAATAAGTTAATATATGGAAAAGTTCTGTATCTCGAATTTATTTTTATTTTCAGGCAGCCAAATCATCCGTAGATCAAGAATATAAAAGTAAATACCGAGAGATTAATAAGTTGTTTGCAAGTATGGAATACGCAGTACAATTTATGAAGAGAAAAAAAGAATCGACGCGTCTTACAAAGACCATACTGGAGTGGATCAAGAAGTCGCTTTTGGTTCTGCAATTACATCAGAGTGAGGTTTACTTGAAAGAAATTTCAGATATATTGTTACAGAAAACGAAATATTTGGATTTGTATGAAGAAGACTGGACTCTGGCCCGCAGTGTTGCTTTAAACTTAATGGCGCATAATTGTGGATGGGTTCAAGTGATTTTTTATAATATGATGTTGGACACGGTGAAGTCAGTGCTGATTGGCGAAGACGACAATCTAATTGAACGAGAGAAGTGTTTGATATTAATTTGTGACGTCAGCATCTTAACAGAAATTTGTTGCCATGGCCTCTCATCGTGTAATAAACAGGTATCTTTGTAATTGTTTTTATTATAGATTTTTTTTACGTCGATACGTGCATCCATCCATCCATCATTGCGTGGGGAAAAGGTATTTGTATTATAAGATTTAAGTTAAGCCAACCAATGTTAGGACTTCGTAAACAGAACCTCGTATAGATATGCCCATTTAGGTTTGTGTCAATATATCAGACGTGTAGCCAATGAATGTCATTTGAATAAATTAGGCTTAGTACCTTTTTTATCGATTTACAAGTTGTTGTACTGATTGTTAACTTGTTACAGGTAGAATCGAGTGCATCACAAATTATGCTTTACTTATTACGTGGCAGACTGGTGCTGAGCGAGAGCTGCTGGTGGCGGCTGCTGGCCAGCTTGATGCCCGTGCTCCCCCTCCTACACGTGTATGCGGCTCATGATACACTATTAGGTAGGTAAGAAAGACTATATCCAAAGGTGAAGAGAAATCCTTAACAATGTATGCTAATGAATGTACTTTTGAGTATGTACTTAGTAATTACATAAATTTTATATAATTTGTTAACTTCATTTATACATGTATAATTTTATTTGTAAACTTTTATTATGGTACAAAAATATCTCATGCAGACCTAGACTTATTCAAGATACAATTTGATCCGTGTCTTTACAAAGATTTAAAAGAATAATTAAAGGACTGTGTACATCGGCTTAAGTGTGAAATATCGTACCTAATTATCTTACAAAGTTTTGAACTCGATCTAAACAAAGAGGTCATTAGTTACGTACAATGCTCTCGAAAAGGATTTAGAAAAGTAGGGTGTGTTTTGTTCCTATCGAATCTTATCCTTGTTCTCATGTTAACTTGATGCAGGTAAAGCTATTTGCAAATCTCTGGAGCCGGATATAGTGGAGTGCATGGGAGTGTCCACGTCGGAGATGGTATCGGGGCTCGTGCGGCTTCTGTTCGTCAACTGCGCGGCCGTGCAATTTGATGCGGCTAATGCGCTTTGCAGTTTAATCAGTGAGCTTCTTGGTTATATGTAACATTATTATATTTTGAAAAAAAAAAATTAGTACACAAATCCCGTTCGGTAACATTACTGTTTTAAGAATGGCTAAAATAAGTATGGACGTACAGATAATATGTATAGTTATTTGTTTTAGACGATGATAAGTATCTGCCTCCCAATGAATCGATACGTACCAGTATACTATTGAATGCGTTAAAGAGGTTGGCACCTGAAGAATTTAATGTTGATCCAAACAGCTCTCCCTCTAAAACGACTCAGGTAAGAAAATACTTAGAATTTGACTTTATATCAATCCTTTGTATCAATCAATCAATCAATATAGCAGTAGTATGGGCAAGTTTGGTTTTGAACAAGTTTGAGTGGGAAGGGTAAACGCTAAGACCGACAAAGCAGTTAACAGACGTTCCATCTTGGTTTTTAGGGATGCAATACCACCAAATGACACGTTGGCTTCTTTTAGAGAGTAACGTTTTGTTTTTCAGACAACCGGCCTAACTCAGATAATGGAAGTCCTGAAACAGGATATAGTTTTAGACGAAGAGCCACCCCAGTTTACAAGCTACGATCGCCGCGTGACGCAGCCGACGCTGGAGCCGACGCTGCGTCGGAGCTCGCTGCAGCAGTTGGCCGCTATGTTGCGGCAGCAGGACCTGCACACCACCTTTCTACAAAACGATGGGTTGAAGATCATTCTCGCTACATTGAGGTACTCACTACGTTAATCGATTTGTCCAAATAGTCCCCAGATCGTCTTCTAAACCACCACCAAACAACTACCACATGATGTTTAAAAACGTTCTATTTTTATTCTAGTGAAGTTGCAGTTTTTGTTAAAGAGCAGGTTTGCTTAAAACCGTTTATTTTCTTAACGAAGTTTTAATTAACACTGTTTACCTAGTCTTACGTTTCATTGTTTATTAATATTATCTACTTTGTACCTGTTGCTTTAAACCGTATATTAAGGTTCCTTACTTATGTTAAATTGAAATTCTTTGTTTCTTTCGTGTGCATACAAATACTTATTCCTTTTTACCATCGTTCGCATTCACTGTCTTAGAATGTCGCTGACTGTGGACGACTACATCGCGTTCCCGGAGTGCGCCATCAGCTGCGTCTCAGTCCTGAACAGTGTTTGTTTTACAAGTCGCCATAGTCTCGCCAAAATCACGGATTTGCCCTCCTTGCTTCTCAGAGGTGAGTAGTCGAGTTTCCCTTAACGCAACCTACCCGATATTTGTCGTATAATCGTTCAATCGTGCATTCCTTTTTCTCAGTAATACTAGTATTTCCCGCAAACGACGGCTGCGTGCTCATGTCCGCTCAAGTGCTGGCGTTAGTGGCGTGGTCGGGTTTCGTTCTGCAGGAGCTGGATTCCGCGAGACATCGCATACCGGCGCTGCCACTGAACGTAACCCAACGGACGGCGCTACCGTTCAAGACCAACAGCTACTGGAATACAAGCCCCAACGCAGAGCATTCGTCTGTCGGTTAGTGGTGATTATATTTGTAAATTATGCAGATAGGTTTCGCTCCAATCATTGTGACTTATTTTGTAGGAAATTATTTAGTTTCATGTTTTTTACCAAGTTTGACAGGAAAATATAAAGATATTTAAGTGGCTCAGTATTTCCTACCATAGTAGTACAAAACCTGTACGTTTTATTAAGTGTCTTTGCATTGATAACTGGCAAATGTTTGACTGTGGATCTATTCCACAGAATGGCTGTTATCTGATGAGTTATGGCGAAGCGCAGTCCGCGTACGTTGGTGGTGGCTGCTTGCGGGTGGGATGACGGCCTTGCGCGCGAATACTTACACTCCCGTGTCGTCGTCCCCGGCGTGCAGCCCCACCGAGCACGACGTGCTGGTGCTGCGCGCCGCGTGCGTGCTCACGTCCTGTACGAAAGCGTTGCTTGCACTCGAGAACGCCACGTCGCATTCGCAAGTCAACGAAGCTCTGTGCTTGTTGGAGAGGTTTGTTTGATCACTTTTATTAACTTGACTAATGTACCTTAAATGTGTACTAAACCCTAACTATACGTAATCGACGATCAATAGTTTTAAATAAATGAACACAGTCATTTAGGCATTGTCCCTGAAACTCGTATATAAGCTTTTATATTGACGAAAATGTCTACTCACTCTCTGTACCTGTCTGCACTTCGTAGTCGAGGTCATTATTGTATTGAAATTTCCCAGGAAACAATGAAAATTTCAAACTGCATAATATATTAATCGGAAATGGAAAGTCCAAATCTTAATACTATTTTGTAACATTTAAAAATTTGTGCACTTATTTCTTGATCGTTTTTAGCTATACGAGGTTGGTGTCGCTGTCGTCCATCGGCAATAGAGACTTTGGCTCGTTGCCATGGCAATACACCCGCAGGTTCCTGTGCTCGCCGCCCGCTTCTTCTCGAGACACGTCCTTGTTGATTGCTATCTTACAGTTTATTATTATTTACATGGATAACGTTTCTAAACAAGGCGAGTAGAAACTATATTTTTCTGCAGTTTCTGAATTTGATATCATCTCATTTAATATATATTTGTAATAAAACTACACCACAATGGTTCCCATAAGGTGTTGAGTTGTAGAGAGGTTTACCTATCACCTATTGCTATAATATGCCACCCTTCATTAAGTACAACCTGACTGCTCTAACATTATTCTTACTTGTAACTTATTTATTTAAAAAAAACATGTTTTGTGACAATGAATGTAAAATGTTATTCCGAGATGTTTTACTCTGTTTTAGATGGAACTATGTCTTGGATTAAATCATTATTTGTGGGAAAAGACGCATCTATAATTGCTCTACTCGGCAAGCAAAGACTATTTTCTCAGCAAACAGCACACGAAGATATAGAGATAACCCAGTTGCGTATACACATAGTAAAAATAATTTTAAGGTGTGTCATACTATTGGAGCATGAAGACGATTACGACTCTAACAGGATGGAAAGTCTGCTAAAGATTTTGTTGACGTGCTTAGACAGTGTCGATTTGAGAAACTTTCATATGCTCGGTAAGATTAACTTCGTTACATATGTTAGAGTATATATTGGGGTTATTTAATAACGCTTGTACCTTTATGACGTGTAAATGATCACTTTTACTACTGTAACGTTATCTTGCACTTCTCGGTACCCATCGTTTGCGGACTGCTCAGTCCTTTGTACACTTTATAAGAGGGTTAAAATGCTGTACGAGTTTGCGGAATCGTTATCAGCACATGTTGATTCGCCGAGTGGATTTTCCAGGATATCTGAACGAATTGATACGGTGTGTACGTTACGTGCACTATTCGCGGTATTGCAAGTTATCGGAAGACACTCTCTTGCATAGCATGAGGGCGATGGCGGGGTCGTTGAGCGGGTGCGCGGGCGGCGCGGGGAGGAAGGGCCAAGCTTGCCGGCTGGACGCGATGCTGGCGCTGTTGGCCATGTTGAGGCAAATTCGTGAAGAAGCTATACCTGTGCAGGTTTTTACATAGTTGATGATGTATAAAATGTTATTTTAAATACTGGGTACAAATGGCTAGCCATTGTACAAAGTAATGTTATCTTGTCGACGTTGCTTAAATTTGGTCCGACAATCCATTTCCATTTATATACCTTAGAAATATATGTATGCTAATAAATGATAATACCGTAGACTCGTAGATTAGATTAACATTGATCCAAATTGCTGTACAAAAATATTGTTTACTTCAAATATAGGATTACTTACTTATATTTATGGAGAAACCTGTATTTTCATTGAAAAATGGGTTTGCGTTTAACTACGAGTTCACCGGATAACAACACAGGCACAGTTTAGGATGTAGGACGCCTGCCTACAAAATTGCCTATTCACTCTTGTTTTAGGATACGTCATTAGCTCACCTGCTAACTAATCAGTACGACTATCAATAATCGTAGATACGAATTAGCGAGGCTCTTTGATATATTCTCCAATTTAAAATATAGTTCTGGGTAAATTTTCCTATGCGAAAAATATCTTCATACTGATGTTACAAGTCACTGTCTTAACTAAATTTGCCGTTTCGTCGTAATAAATGTAAATATAAATATATAAATAAATTATATATCTATACATACGTGTACGGTATCGTAGTGCTATTTACGATATGTAACACTGCTGGTTAATTTAATCGAAGTTAACATTAACGATAAAAGTAAATAAATAAAGTAATAAAAGTTATGCCATTTAAGTGATACACAAAAGCTAACAATCGATTCCTATGAATATTTAAAGGTAAATAAGTGTTTTGATGGACTGCGTGCGATTAGAGTCGATATCTCACACAACAAATGTATATGCACGAGAAGGAACGAAGTACAGTCGGGTCTGGTGTGCGGTTTTTCATCGAACTGTATCATTTTGTAATAATATTTCTAATCATAAGTGAAGAATAATAAAAGCCCCGAATACAATGTGCATGTTAAAATTTATAGCACGTTCGAGGTTATTATCGAATTGTATCATACAATGAAACGACACCGACATATGGTTATGTTTTGCAGACACTCCAAATGAGATGTTACTTTACAGTTTTAATATAATATGTAAAATAGATAGTGTATATATCTGGATCTATGTTCTATTGTTGTATTGAGATTATCTCGTTGAATCGAGATCTTTGATAATATTCTTATCGGCTCCAGATTTCGGCTAACATACCGGTACGGGTGTGGTCAGGTTATCTAACATCTGAACGTTTCATCTTTTACTATGAATAACATTTATATCTGTCGAGAAATTTCTCGTATGTAATATGCAATATTCAATTGATGCAAATTTTATTCTTTACAATAACCATGTACACAATTTTCACTATTCTGAAATGGTAATGTAATGATCCGTAATTTTTTGCATTAAAATTATGTAAAATATTTGTAACATCACGCCTGTAATCCCCTAAGGGGTAGGCAGAGGAGTGTAGTACACCCCCCACATTTCACCAGTTACGTTTAAGTCCCACAGCGGAATAGGTGATGAGCCTATTGCCATGCACCGGGCACACTTTCAGACTCTGAGTCACTACTAGAAATTCTAAATTAGAAAAATCCAACAGTATCTATCCCGGGATTTGAACCCAGGACTTCCCGATCGGCAGTCGCGCTAGCAACCGCCCGACCAACGAGGCAGTCATAAAATATTTGTAATTGCTTTTATTGTATTTCAAATCAAATCGTATTACACTTATTTGAAATGCAGTATGTATAGGCATAACGCTTATCTAAGTAGGTCCCTGCCGCAGCGGAGCGGCGCGGGTCGTTTATATTTTTACATTTATTACAAGGGGTTTATTATTCATCATTAAGGAAAACGCAGAATAACAATATGCGTTATTTCCAATAGCCGATTTTCTTTTAACAAAGCCGATGCTCACGGATACAGACTTGTATTGAGTGATTTGTTTTGTATTGTACTCTCAAATAAATGCGTAAGATTTTCAATAATAATTAAACATGTTATATATGTATAAAACATATTATAGTTGCCGTGTCGTTAAACAGAGATGGAGTGAGATATGGAACACAGAAGTGACGCGCGCGGTGTCCGGATGCATCCGTGCGGAGCGAGCGGAGCTGCGCGCCGCCGCGCTGCACGTGCTCGCCGCGCTCGCGCAGTACACGCAGATGTTGCCGCATCTGGTGCAATGTAAGAAATTCATGTCTTAACCTTTTTTGAACTTTTTGAGAAGACTTAGTATTGGGTATATAAATGGTCTCTTACGAGTTCATTAGATGATTGTTGTAAAGAGAACCTTTAGCTAGCGCGATTTGAGAGTGGAGCAGCCAATACGAAAGTATGGAAAATAAAAGTCCTTGTAATTCTATCTGTCCACACTATTTGAGTGTAGCAAGAAACATGATATTATGTTCAGTGATAAATTGTATCCGAATTATATTTCGTTCTTTGTGAGTAATAATCCTGTTTGAAATGAATCAATCGGTTAAATATTAAGACACTAAGAAGTGAATCACGGACGATGTGACACATTGCGGTAGTTACCAACTGGCGACATGAACAATGGCACAATATTACACGTGGTCGCCGCTCGTTCGCAGATGTCGCCGTACTTATCGCGAAATAAAAAACAACGATCCACACATTTTGTATGGTCTAAAGAGTTATGTGGATGGGTATATACCTTATGACAATCCTTCATGGAAGAAGCGTGATAAATGTTTCATTCGAATGAAGTAGTAAACGTTATTTAGCACTAAGTCCTCCTTTTGCATCGAATGGATGCAATAAAGCTTAAATAAATAAGCTCTAAGCACACATTCTTATACTGGTTGGTTAAATACGAACGTGTGAGTCGTATGCAGTAGTAACACTTATATCTTGGGACACCCTCATACCAGGCTAACCGATTCCAAACTAGGTAGAGTCTGTACTATGGTGACTAAGCAACTGATAAACTACATATATACACACTATATAATACTTATATACATATTTTGTTTACATCCAGACAGAAGAAACAAAAGTGATCATCACACAAATATTTGTCTTGGGTGAGAATCGAAACCGCGACCTCCGGTTTAACAGTCAGCATTCTGACCACTGGATCAAATGGCCAGTCACGAGTAGCCGCTGTTGCCCATGGATATGCGCAAGCATTCAGGACTGTCCAGTATTGTTTAGAGAATTTCAGCTGGATATTTTACTGGAACGACCCTTACCTGTACCGAATTGGTTCCGCTCGCTCAGAAACAGTGTTAATAATTTTAAAGTAGTGGGAATCCATATTTAAGTGTGGCTCTCTCTTGTGTAGCTATTCCAAGGGAATCGCTCTCTCGATATGCATTGGATATTTTCTGCCAACGTTCCGAAGCGAACGCGGTCCGTGCGGCGGCGGCCGCCTTGCTCGCAGCCGTCACCTCGCGTACTTCGCCACATTCCCAAGTAAGTGAACATATTTCTAACTGTGTCTCTTAGTATTCGTTACCTTTGTTTATGATCCACATGAACGTCATATTTTTGTTGCTTTGTCTGTGTTATTATTCGTGGTTGATCACGTCGTAGAAACCATTATAGTTATCTCGTCGATTTCGTTGCAATCGTCATGGAAATAATAATGTTTTGAAATATGTTTCAATAGTACCCCTGCTGAATTAGTGAGCGTAATGTTTTTTTTTGTTAGTTTGGTTAATATTACTAATTAGTATTTTTTTATAAAAGCCAGTGGAATAAATCATAAAAAAAATAAACAAATATGTATGTTAGTTCGCAGTGTAGAGGGAATAAATCTGTTGAGCTAATCGTTTGTTGTGGTCACTGCGGTCAGCGAGCATAAGAGCGCACTATCAGTGCCCCTTTAAAGGCAGACTGTTATGGGCTATAATTTATAACAACCGCTGCCATTCGTGGACGGAATAATGAGGACCACCGGCGTCGTAGGTACTTCGATTGTAAACTAGGACCGCTATGGTTAGTTATTATTTGATAACATACGTTTAATAATAAATAATACGACTGGGGACAATTCCACACACGGCTATCAGATTCCAAATTAGACAATTGAATGCCTGTGTTATGGTAACCGGACAGTTTATAAACATACATATTTACATTCGATATGATACTTATATAGATATTATTATTGCGACCAGACACGGAACAAACGAATGTGCTCATCGCATAAATCTTTGTCCTGGATGGGAATCGACTTCCGGTTTTGCAGTCAAGGTTTCTTACCACTCGATCATGAGGCCACTCAAGGTCTAGATTGATGTTGAACATTTAAAAATACTAGTGGTTTTGATGGAAATACACTTAGGCTGTTTTAATTCAGACTGCAGTTAATTTATCATCACCGTCATATTTTTTAAACATACATAACAATACTTAATCATGTGTAAATAGTTGAATTGTGTATGTGAAATGTACTTCAATAAAAAATACAATTTGTCTGGTACAATGAATAGTAGTCATCGGCTTGTGGCACGTTACAATAAAAACTATTATTAATATTCATTGTCGTATTTTTATTGTTCATTGTTGAAAAAGTTTTATAATGACATACAAGCTTATGTGAAAAAATTATGGTATTCTGGTATTTATTTCCGTTTTTAATGTTGTTATTTAAATGTATAAATGACTGGAACTACCGGTAATGTATTAAACCTAGGAATTGTAATACAATTCCTAGCGAAAAGTTTATGTTCATTACTAGGATTAAAATTATCCTCAATATCAAATGTCATAAAAATTGGCCAATCATTTTGGCCGAGAAACCTTAACGGACGTCTGTCTGTCAAATTTTCTCGGTTAATATGACTGACCGAAGTAAATTTTTGCTTTTTCGAATATGATTGACTCAGACATGACTAAAATTTAAAGTTGGACACAGATGCATTGCTACCCAAGGTTATTGAAGCTCGCGATCGTGTTCGGTTTTGTCTGTCTCGAAGTTTTATATTGAGGTGCTTAGCACACCAGTACAGAAAACTTCAAACACAGCTGATTAGCAGGAACATAGGTGTTGGCAATTCATCCGCAGGCTCACTGTTGACGGAGGATACTATCACGTTCTATTGAGCGACTCGAAGAATGCGCAATATTGTGCTTCTTATAACTTGGTCTCGTTTCGGAATACAATGGCTGGAGCGCTTTTCCATTTGGCACTTGTCCCACCTTTTACTTGTACGTAACTGTTTAAGATTTCCTATATCAGCGATGGAACTGTGGAATAATATTAATAATATTAGAAACTAATATTGAATAATTAAAACGAATGTTAATGATGGACCGACGTCTCGACGTCGGTTTCCATTCAATTGCATTAGCCGTATCGCCGACGACCATTCAATTAAAGTAGTCGATAAAAGAATATCTGAAGCAATACATTTACAGTTATTAGGTATATATAAAAATAAAGTAATTCTCAACAAGTTCTTTATTTTAATTCTTTAGCGGTCTACGATATAACGAGATTCACAATATCTCAACATTAAATGACGTCGATAAAAATTAATCTCATGACAATGGTGTTTTAATCGTTTTACAAGGAAGCTGTGGAAAACGCCCTGAGAGTTTACATGCGGGCATATTCGAGTCACGGGCGTGGTACGTCAACGTGTACGTCCTTGGACGAGGCGCGTAGAGCCGCGCTTATCTTGCCGTTCGCTTGCGATACGCTTCATTTGATCGCTGACCGCCGGCCGCGAGTGCCGCGAGCGGCCACTCATATGCATACTATCGAGCACGCGCGCCGCTTTGTTTACCCCTAAACGTAACGCCGCGATCGCGAGTTCACTTTCGTGCTGCGGTTTGATGTTCCCACATCTATATTTACATGTAATTACACTTCACGAACCGATCTAAGTGAAAATGTCGATCAGTGCAGTATTACTAGTGTTTATCCTTTTGTTATTATTTTTATTAACTTTATTTCATTACTCCACAAATGGAAGAAAGTATTGGTTACATAGAAAAGTTCCCTATCGGGAACCGTGTCCTATATTTGGTAACTTCGGTGCTACGCTATTGATGAGACGTAGCTACACCAAGATGTTGCAATATTTTTATGAATCCTATCGGGATGAAAAATATGTTGGTATATTTCAAGCTAGACGACCGACGCTTATGGTGATCGATTTGGAAATAGTGAAAAGTATACTATCAAAGGATTTTTCATGCTTCGGTGACCGGATATCTGTGTCTACGGATACGAAACGGGAACCGTTGCTGCGCAACTTGGCCAACATGAGTGGCGCTGAATGGAAGGCCATGCGGCATATAGTGACGCCGACCTTCTCATCAGCAAAAATGAAAGCGATGTTCCCTCTTATCGCGACATGTGCGAACACATTGAAAACAGTTCTGGTACAAGAATCGCTCAAAGAGGTCGACGTCCCCAGCGTTATGTGCCGGTTTACCACAGATGTAATAGGCAGCTGCGCCTTCGGCGTCGATCCGGGATCCCTGAAAGATTCAAATTCACCATTTCTGATTATGTCCCAGAAAATGTTCAAAACGGATCGTTCAACTATATTGAAACGTTATTGTCGGACGTTTTTCCCGAAGTTATTTAAATTATTGAATCTCAGGACATATTCAGTTGAGGTGGAAACGTTTTTTACAAATATAATTAATCAAGTACTCACGGAGCGGCGGTCTACCGGTGTGAACAGAAACGATTTTCTTCAGCTTATGTTGAACGTGCAAAAAACTGAAACTGGATTTAATATGACAGATGAATTGATCACATCTAACTCTTTCATATTCATGCTCGCCGGACTGGAAACGTCTTCGACTACTTTGTCGTTTTGCTTGTACGAATTAGCTAAAGATACAGATCTGCAGGAAAATATCAGAAAGGAAGTTCTAGAATGTTTGGAGCGTTACAATGGCCTGAATTATGAGGCGGTGTCCGCCATGCGTCTGGTAACGCAAACTGTGTTGGAAACGCTAAGGATGCACCCTCCCACGCCGCTAACCACGCGGCTTTGTACAACACCGTGCAATCTTGCGGGCACCGAACTGAATATTAAAGTGCGGGATGCTATTCTCATACCAGTTCATTGCATACAAAGAGATCCAAGATATTTCCCAGATCCGGATAAATTTAACCCGGATCGTTTCAACGATGACTTAAATCCACCGGGATTTCTAGCGTTTGGCGATGGACCTAGAAGTTGTCCAGGTAGGCAATGTACATTTTTTTTATTATTGTAATTTATTAATTTTTACCTTACGATTTGCTTGATGCAGGAAATGACTTGTATGAGTGAATAATAGCGTATTGTTGATAGGAACGCTTTGAAACATAGTGTTGCAGGTGTTGTTTAAACTAGTGTTGTTACGGATGAAAAAAATATTGACATCCGAGCATATAGATGTGGATGTGGATTATTAAAAATCGATATTCGCGGATGCGGATTTGAACATTCTTTAAGATTTAATTTCATGCGTGGTTCCAGGTCCACGCAATCTCTCATTTTCTGTCCTTTAATTGTTTCAATATTTACTATATCTATACTTTTTATTTCACACACAAAGTAGAAGCATTGTAATTGAATGATAACTGTGATTGATAGACAAAGGGATTTACGTCGATCAGATAATATAACAAAATTGTCACCAGTGTATGCTTTCCTATTGGTTAATTAGCAACTAAAGTAACAAGTAACGAAGGCCTGTCACTCTCGACCTGTCCAACTTCCTTTTCATGTGGCCAGTTACTTGAAATCCACATCCGCGGAAAATCCGCATTAATTTATTCAGATGCAGATGTCTAAATCAATGCGGATCTTTCTTATTGGCGGATGCAAACATTCGCAACATCCTCTCGTCTTAATAGTGTGCTGAATTTTCATGTGTGTGAGTTTCCTTACATTCTGTTCAATTTCTAAATATACGCCATTGTCAGTTTATTTTCAAACATGGTTTGTTTGATCATCATTTGCTACAAACGGATCTTCCTAGAAACTCATACATAAAGTCTTCAGTTTACCGAGCAAATATCTAAATATTGAATAAGTTTTTTTTTATGTTCCATTTGCAAATAAATGATGAATGCTCATTTGCCAATGTACCTACGTAAAAATGTTTTGTTAAAAAACGTATAATATAGGACACCGATTTATTATGTGTGGTCGTGGTAAAAATATATGTAATACTTTCCTTGTATTGTGTTGTAAAATGTTGGTTACAATATATCAAACATGTTACTTATTTTATATTTTGAAGTATTAAGCCGGGCCATGAAGTTTCAGGTGTCCTTATACATTGCGGAAGATGCTTTTACTTGTTAGTACATCCAGATGGTTAAATGTTGAAAATGTTACAAGAATATTTGATTGCAGGGGCACGATTCGCCCAGCTGACGGCGGTGGCGGGGCTGGCTGTCATACTCAGTAACCTCGCCGTGGAACCGGGGCCGCGAACGACGCCAACTATCAATTACGACCCCAGAAGCGTCATGTTGAAAAATAAGGGTGGAATATGGCTCCGATTTAGATGTCTTTAGTGCGTCTAGAACTCTACATATCGAAGACGTGAAAATATAAAATATACACTCAAAGATTGCACATTTACATAATAATGCGGCGTTTCACGGAATCCAAACTACGTTCAGACAATGTTATTGTTTCTTTAGTAAACAGAATGCTGCTCCGATAATTTGTAATCTAATCGCGCATCGCTGGAATAACTCTTAAATTGGATTTGTTGTTGCGATAATGATTATTAAGTTGTATACACACATATATGTACCTATGGTAGTTATACAACATCCAGTCGAATTGTATTGATTTCGTTTTTATTTATGTTTTACTTTGCGCTTACATAGGTTACATTACAGGTAGTAAATGCATGGCCAGTATTCACTTAACTTTTTTTTATGACGTAATAGTTCTTAAACTCACCTAAATATTTCAACGGGTCGAATACTTAAACGTTCTATTGTTAGTCGACGTATCCCTTTCGTTATTTATTTTAACTTATAAAATTTTAGTATTTGGTGTTATAGTATAGTTCGATATGTGTGTAATATTGAGTGAAGTGATACGTAATTACGTAAATATTCTTGTATCATGTCATAGAGATTATCAATCCGTCTGATTCTCTCCGTGACGTCGTTAATTAAAATAATTTGATGTTAATAGTTGGAATACGTTACAATTATATTGATAAATGTTACAAACAGTAACCTCATAAAGAAGTAACAACCGCGTCAATCTAATCTACGCGCACTTTTTTATTGTATTTGTTCTGATTACTTATAATAGAATACTTGCACATCTTCTAATTAGTACCCTAGTATAGTGCTGATGTAGAAACTGTAAAAATACAGCCAATAGAATAGATATTCCATATATATACATACTATTTCATGTTTAGAAATTACTGTGCTACTTAATAATAACGGAAGCATTGATTTTTAAGTATTTCATATTAGTAGATTTGTACCAGTGATAAGTGATCCACTTCAGACATAGAATATACATTATGTTGAACTTTTCACGGTTTGATCTAGGACAACACGGATAGTAGATTCTTTTAAATGTCTAGATTGTCGATTGTTTTTCGCATTGTAATCTTAAACGTAGCTACTATTACAGTATAATGGTTATGCGGAAGCGTAATAAAAACGATCATGTGAAGTTTATCGTGTTATTTGTTTTTGAAAACATAATACGCGTAGCAACCTTCGTGTTCCGACCGGCGTGAGAAATATTTTGTTACGATTGCACTTGGTCTGTGCCGTACAATGTATTCATTTCTGTTTTGTATTGTTTTACTCAAATATTATATGCAATCGGAACGTCAATCCATTTCAAGTTTATCCGGCACCTCTCAATATAATATAGTTCTGGATATTTGGTAGTAATAAACGTAACATCACGCCTATAATCCCCTAAAGGGTAGGCAGAGGAGTGTAGTACACCCCCACATTTGACCAGTTACGTTTAGGTCCCACAATGCAATAGGCGGTGAGCCTATTGCCATTGGTATAAATAATTTGGTAGTAATACATTTTGTAATATTGAAACGTTGATCGAGATCCGACATTGCCAGTTTCGGGCATCAGTTCCTCGCGTAACACTAGGTGGTCTGCACGCTTACTTGGTACATCCGCGACATAATTTTTAAGTCTCTTCTAATCAGTTTCATATCATAATTGTATGGGATAATAAACCATTTAAAAAAGCTGCCGGAAATGGGAGTGTCACCTCTACATCCATCTGTGCGGTGATCGTCCTCAGTTATCAGTCCTCATGGGTAATAACGCATCTGTAACCTGTACAACATCGCTGTTTTTTTTTTAGAAGTCCATACGTCGATATTTTTGTATATTTAACTAGTGTTAGTAAATCCTACAAGAGATTTTGTATTTTTTTTTGTACATTTCATTTAATATGTGTGTACGTTTATTCCCACTGATATCGTTCGTCTAAGGCATGTAATTTCTTAATTTTAATCATGTTACGTCATGTCCCAATCATATTGTTATCGTTTATCAATTTACAATGAATCATGAATGTTCAAATATTTTTTATATGATGTAATAATTTAAAAAATTTATGAATTAAAGTGTTATAGAACTACTCAAGACTTATTTAATTATATACATATACATGCGGAACTTGCGAGCATTATGTAAATAGAGGTGGAATTTTGTTTATATTTTTACATACATTTAAAATTATCGTATTAGTAAACATTTAGTTATGAAGAATGAAAATGCAAGTTGTTTCATATTATTAAAATATAATGTCCCGCAGTTTGTTCATTTCTGTTATTTTAATGATACACAATATCAATACGCATAACATGTACATATTTTATTCTGCAAGCGACTTACCATTTAGGTACCAGTAAGCTGCTAGTATATATGTTACTTGGTTTAATTAAATTTAAAATATGTTTGAGCGAAATGTTCCAATCTGCAATCTCTTTTCAGGTGTTAGAGCGAGATGTCATCCGTGAAATTCACGAAACAAACTTTATAGAACACTGCCTGGGTGTTTTTGTCGAATTTTGCAACAGGAAAGACAGTATTAAATATTTAGGTATGTAATAAATGTGTGACGTTAATATTACCTATTTTAATTTGAACGTGTTACTTATAAACAATGATGTTTTGTGAGAATATGGTCAATTTGATACAATCATTTTGAGTTAATTTGTTGCGGAAACGTGTGTATGATGGTGCACAATTTACGAGGTTGCGTACACGCCAATTATACTCCTATCAAGTAAACCTCTCAGATTATAGACAGCGAGTACATAACCTCAGCCTCCCTCTCCAGCCGGCAATTTTCGGAGAGGTCGTTACAAAGTAGGTTCTTACAATTCCAAGATTGAAGTAGTTACATAATTCCTATTTATTTTGTGAAATCTTTTTTAAATTTCGCAATTTTACAGCTGTAAGCACATTTTACCAGCAGTAAATTTAAAAATACACTTATCTATTTACTTACATGTTACACATACAATTTGAATAATGTATTTAATTCCATGCGTACAATACAAGAACGTTATATTTAATTGTAACTAGATTCGTTAAGTGCTTTTATATATGGTGTTCAAAAAGACGGAGTATATAATTCAGAGCGCGATCAGTATCATGTCATTCACCCATATTGATTCGACGCGCGAATTCGTCTCGATATCTTTAGATCTGGAATACATATTCAATTTCACATAGGTTACTGGGCTAGCTACGTTGCCCTAAATAAATATAACACTCAACATGTCTCAGTTTCAATGTTAATGGAAATGTACTAAAATGGCTCTTACCAATTTTGCTGACTCATTTTGATTTACGTCAGCAATGGAATACGTGTTAATTAAACAAAACTGCTGAGATATATTTGCATAATCAAACATGAGTTGCAGCTCGTAAATAATTATTTTTAGCTTTTAACCCTAGACTCAACAGAAAAGCTATTATAAAAGTACAATTTCTTTTAAAATTTATGTTACCTACATATATATGAGATATAATATAAATTGTATCGCTATAAGTATACAATATTCATAATTATAAAGTGAAGGGATCTCGAGCAAAGGTTAGGAGGAACATGATATGTCTTATTTGTACTGTGCGTGCGTAATGTCTAGTGGCATTTTCTGCTAGTTTTTTATGTCGAAATGATGGTTATATCGTATGTCAATGTGACTCGTGTTTTTAAGGGAAGGTTGCTTACCAGCACTTGGATAGCGTAGTAATGATCAACTACTACTAAGTTTAAGACCTTTAAACTTCTCATTGTGAGAGTAGACCTGAACTTAAAGTAACAAACAAAGGGTTAAAAAAACCCAAGTACATACCTACAATTAATTATACCCTTGATCTGCATTCGTTTTCAGAGCCAAACATGCCTCTGTCGTTATTGGAGCGAGGTTCAGAGCTGGAGGTCCGCGCACAGAAAACCGAAGCTTTAAATCTTTCGCCCTGCCTTACGCCGTTCGATAACCCTCCACCCACGCCCGCTCTGGTAGCGGCGGCGGCGAAAGCCTTACACAATATAGGCGCTTTTAAAAGTTGTCCGGTGCAAGATTGGAATACACAAGGACTTTATAGAGTTCTTTTCAGGTAACCAATATAGGCATTTGAAAAATTATTCCAATGAAATCGTTCTCAAATTGAAATATCTTTAGTTTCTGAGATAAAATGAGATAAGGTATTAATAATATCTATTATAAAATAGGATAAAAAAAGAATTTTTAAGTTATTTATTAAGATAGTATCTTACCGATCGAACTGATGGTTTAAATTTTTATGACGTGCACGACAATGTGAAAAGGGTTTTTTTTTTTAAATTCTAGTTTGTATCAAGTGTTGTGCGATACTTCCAGGTGCGCGTCGTGGTCGGGAGGATCGCCCGCCGAGAGCAGCGCCGTGCGCCGCGCCGCGAGCCGCGCGCTGGCGGCGGCGGCCGCTCAGCGCTGCGTGCGCGCCGCGCTCGCCGCCACTAAGGACTGTCTTTACAACTTGTTAATTACACTTACTCCACTGTTACACTGTAAGTTATTAGGCAATATCTTACTGAAAAATACTTTAACGAAACTTAAATTTTAAGTACGACAAATACTAGGGCTACAGATCTAATGGATGCAATCAGAAGATGCTATCATTTTATTTGTGCTTCCTTTTTAAGCAATAACTTGTTACATTGTTCACGCGTGTCTCATGGTCTGAACGCTTAATATTATCTCTTTTTAACCGACTTCAAAAAAAGGAGGAGGTTCTCAATTCGTCTGTTTTTTTTATTTTTTTTTTATGTTACTTGTTCTATAATCACGATATATTTTATATTTTATGAATTATTTTAGTAATGACATACGAGTATATTTGTTTATTGTCCGCTTATTATGTCGCTTGTATCATTACATGTCTTTATGGCACGTTTTGTGTGCTTCACAATCCCAAAAACGCACTCTATATTTATTTCTACGGCCATTTAAATACTGTTTTTTGCACTACCATTGTATTAAAATACCTGAGCGATGAGTAACCGCGAGAATCAGATTACGAATGATTACACACGATTAGCGATTGAGTACCGTAGTTTCGATTGTTTTCTACTTATGTAATCCATATATTTATCGATGCCTCGTTGGTCAGGCGGTTGCTGGCACGACTGCCGATCGGGAGGTCCTGAGTTCAAATCCCGGGCTGGGTACTATTGGATTTTTCTAATTTAGAATTTCTAGTAGTGACTCGAAGTCTGGATGTGTGCCCGGTGCATGGCAATAGGCTCACCACCTATTCC
>DWDX01000136.1:0-36936 GCA_018245675.1 Agara michaeli | reverse complement strand
TCTATCATCAATAGTTTTCGCAGCGTATGCGATGAAAGACATTTTATGGCAATTTTTTTTCCACCTTGGGTTACATTATGGTCGTTTTAGTAAAGATCCTTATTTTTTCCTTGTAATTAATATAGCCTATGTTAATCAGTGATAATGTAGCATTCAAATGGTGGAATAATTTTTGAAATCGGTCCAGTGGTTTTTGAGCCTATTCGTTACATACACACCCACACACACATACACACACACACACACACAAATCTTTCCTCTTTATAATATTAGTATAGATAAAATAAACGTGGTGTTATGTAGTACGAATTTAGTTTAAATATTTCCACCATGCCATTTGTAGGAAAAAATAAACCGCTGTTAGAAAAAAACTGTGCTTAGTCAAGAAATCATAAGTACTAACTTGGAACTAATTAGTTGTGTGAGAGTGCTTACACCTTACGAGTCTAAGTGCGCCTGTACTTAAGCCTATCGCAACATGTTCAAGGGTGGCTCTGGCACTCAACACGTGGCCCGTAAGCTAGCGAACAACTCACTTTCTGAGCATTGAGACCTAAAAACGTTGGTTCACAAACTGTGCTTGTAAATAAGCTTACATGTTTTTCTAAGTATTTCTTGTACTTATGTAATTTTAGTTAGGTGAGAACAGAAATTGGACTAAAATGTTATGTAAATATAAAATCAGGAGTGAATTTTAAAATAAGATTTTCTTCCAATCCGAAGTTGAATAGTAGAGAATATATATAGCGTTAATTCTACCTTTGTTTTAAGTTTTAATAATGTTACTTACAACTTAAATATATATATTTGTGAGAATTTTTCGACAATTAGGTGAACGAAAGGTTGACTGTCGCTGCTTCAGTACCTATCTAATCTAGGTTAGGTAGGCGTACCTACGCCAATGATGTGCTCATTAGTTTAAATATTTTATGTATAATAACAACCCTTAAATGCTTCAAGCGGTTCTTCAGCAAGCTACACTTAGATTCTACGCTATTGTTAATTGATTTAATAAATGCAAAGACGACCCATTTCCGTGGTTGACAGCGTGCTCCTTGTCTATACTTGTGTAATAAAACGAAACTCATTATCTATGGTACGCTGGCTTAAGAGTAGTTGAAGAAATAAAATAGATACATATGGAAATAAAAATGAAGTTAGATAATAAATCAAGTAATTATATTGTTTTCAACTTGGTTTCAGTCTAGTTTTAAGAGAGAGAGAGAGAGAGAGTTGTATTGGACTATATTCCTAAAATGTTGCTATATCTAATTAATTGTATGCTCTATTTATATATTTTTTTATGTATTATATATATGTACATAGTATATTTTTATGGTTATGGTATATGGTTATACAAAGTTGCGTTTTTCGGATTAAATATCAGTAGCTGTAATGGTGGAAGGAGAACCAGACCAGAAGGAGACATGTCTAGATAGAACTTTGGAGTTTTCCGTACAAGAAAAGGCATGACACTTCAAATGGTTAATACGTTTGTGATCAAACCAAAATTATACTTAGTATATATTAGAAAAATAATTCCAAGTCACTAACAGTCCATATTTGCTTTGTAAATTATAACGTGTAGTAACATTTTAATGTCTACATGCGAAATGTATATTAAAAATAATCGTAATGGCCCGCCGACATGTAAACGATATTATAATTACTGGTGTTTAAAAATATGAGGAAACGTTCATATTGTAATACTTAAAGGGTAACACAAACATGTTTCACTAACGCAAATATTATTAACTTTATTAAATATACCAAGTATCTTGTGTACCTTATAATACTAAAAGGTACACAATATAGTTATTCATCCTATGAAAATAAGTCAGTTGTTTGAAGTTGTACATATTTTCATTCCATTTATCGACAATAATTTTATTTGAAATACACACGTATAATACTATATATATTATAATATGTAAAATGTAAGCACTTACGTAAATAGTTTTTGCTTATGCGTAGAAAATTACACTCATAGTAAGTGATTTCTTAAACGTAAGATGAGGTTATGTTATCTTTTGATGGTTTTCTGTACTCCTGATTAGTTCACAATATATTAGTTATTATAACACAAAAAATAGTAGAAAATATTTTTAAAGTGCCGCTTCTACTAGATTTCGATGTTCCATTATCAATGTCTTTAAGGCATTTATAGATTATTCATTTGTATCTCACAGTATCGATTCTTTTATGTTATTGTTTGGCTGTCGTTTCGTCTAGTCCAGGGACATGAAACGTAATTGGCATCGATGTATTACCAACATCAATATACATTTCACACGACTCTTAATTCGACAGCATAGAGTTCGTTTTCTGTTATTGAAAGGTAAAGAAGAGTGTGTTTCTTTTAGCAAGCATTCGCTCATTCTATGAACTTTGTAACAGCAGCGTGTTTTATGCGAATATCATTTTTATTGCCAATGTTATTAATTATGACAAGTTATTAAAACAATAGGTATCATATTTTTTGGCCACTCTTCGTACCAGCGTTTGTGTATAGAATCAGGTATTGTGTGCTTTTGTTTTATTGTTTCCTTTGGTATTGTCATAGGGTTCGAGGTGTTATTGAACAGGTTGAGGTGGGGATTTCCGACAGTTCTGAGATGTCTCGCGGAGGACGGAAGCCAGACTGCGCGTTGCCTAGCAACAGCTGACTCTCGATGCAGCGGTGATACTTCACGACTCAAATTCAAATTCGTAGTAAGATTTCGTATATCAGTTGATGCCGGATCTTACCAAAATAAAAACTGATAGATTGCGGCAAAAAGATGCAGTACTGTGTGCGTAAGTCGAGGCCTGCACAGAAGGCTCTACAACATTTAGATATTTCTGCCTGCTGGTGAGTGTTAAAACGAGCACAACAGCAGTAAAACGCCTACGAAAATGCGTCTTTTGAAGATTTATACAAAGGTAATCTGTTTCCAAACTTTGAACATCGATTCAATATGTTCATGTCAAAATATTTCTAGTCCCTCTAGTGTAGGCGAAAAGTTCAGTGAGCAATAGTGTGGCAATATATAGGAAATATGAGCTTTATTTTCCGCATGTTACTGCATATCACATTGCTAAATTCTCTTTTATTACAAATATTTAGAACTAGCTGAAAATTTGGTACCTAATATACTGACGATAAATATAAGCCATTACAATGACATGAGGTAGTTTATAAATATAGTAAATTCGTTATTATTAGTTATAATTAGTAAATAGCAATTAATTTATGATATAACAATTTAATATAGTTATTATTATCATTGTTTATAATTATCATTGTTTATAATTATCGTTATCTTTATATTATATCATTATACCACTATAGAATGAATTAAATTTATGTGATTTACTTCATTTTTTTTTTAATTGTCATATTTTGTATTGCTCATCAGTTGCAATGTAGAGCACTGAAAATATGTATTTTACGTTCATGCAAATAAAAAAAAACTGTTATAGATACTGCACAAGCAATAGTTATCACACAAAAAAATACCCAAATACCTTGACGATGTCGACCACTGTCGGTGTCGATACAAGAAGCTTAAGGCGACTGACCACTCCGTGCACTTCCCAGTATACTGCAGTTATCAGAGTGCCCAAAAAGGTATCATTGTATTATCGATAATTGCAATGCAATTACAACTATTAAAATTCTAATGCATTTTCGTTGTATTTAACGAGTTCTAACAATAAGGTTAATAGCGACAATATTCCGACCTAGTTTCATGATGGACCCAGCAGCTACACAAACTTCAATAGTAGGAGGTACCTGAATAAAATACAGAAGTTGTAAGTTTAAAATGATCAGCCGCGTACTTATTCAATCGTGTGCTCATACTATTCCGCTCGCGTAAGTTTGCATATACGAGTATACCTAATATAGTCGTCAAAATATGTAGATTCGGTACTGTTTAGACTTTTTATACTTCGATGTAATTGCGGTAATATTTTTCAGAGGCGCTTTAGTTATTTGTCAGGGATATAAAATATTTTACTTAACAAAAAAGCAGAAAGATACAGAATGATTTATTAGATCGTAGATTATTTTTCAGGGACATAAAGACGACCGTTTTAGCAATTATTTAAGTAACCTCGCTCAAACTTTTAGAGGACGGGTAAGGAAAAATATTACGTAAGGATTAAAATTTTAAATGTAAACGAAAACAGCTACTTTTAATAATACACAAATTATTTCTCCGTGCGATATTTCCAAGCCAACTATTCCAAAACCTCTTAGTACTCGTAACTCAAAGGTCGGGTTGAATAAATTTTCGCTTTGGGAACGTCTGCCTTTGTATTCATTTAAAATTGTTTTAATAACTTCTTGTTTAATTCTAAACATCGGATAGTTTCGTACAGTAACTAACTTAACAGTGTTGTTTGGTACCACATGTAATATCCACTCCATTATACTACGTATACTATACATGTATATCGATTTTAGTCATAGGAGCTTATAGGTATCTTTTGGTAGAGGTAAATGACGTTTAATACATACAATCTGTAAAAGGTGGCAAGTAATTATGTTTTGGCTTACGATACTACTAATGCGAATTTTTTACCTATATGGTATAGGGTAAAAGGAATTGGACACGGAATTATTATATGAGTGTAATATATTTTTGGAAATGAAAATAAAAAATTGATAAAGCTATCTAAAGCTATGAATTTTTCAGTTCGAAACCGATAAACTTCAATGCATCGTTTTGGGATAGTTACTAATTGTTGATGACATTTGAGACCCCCGAATGAAATATTTAATGGAACTTACTCTTATTGCAGCGCGCGTAAAGGATAAAGGCCGAAAATAAAACAATAATTAAAACTTGTTTTTGAATCATAGCTAACACAGATTGGTTATACAGATTTTTAACTCAAGCATTCCCTAGGAAAGTTGTGAGTGAACTGCTATAGTTAGCGTCACTTCGAATGTTATTGCCATGTTTGTCCTCTCTTAGTACCATTTGAACAAACATGGCAATGAATTTTAATAAGTTTCAGAATAAGTTGTATTCATAACAAATGTAAACAATTTTCAATAATGATTGCAGAACTTTAATATTGCTATAGCGGATCGTGACGTCAAGTGATAAAATAGAATAATTGAAAACGAAAATTTTAATGTTGTTTTTACATACTATTTGTTTGTATCAGTGGAAATACACAATATTGGATTTATGCATATGAACCTTATATCGATTCTGTATTTGAACATGAATTGTTTGGTGGCTAGTTGTCTCTATTGCTAGAACGTCAATTTACTCTTCTCATTGTATGTAATGTTTTCTTTTTAAATTCTTGCTCGATGAATAATATTCACAGCAAATAGAAGTATTTTAGATATAATTATTTCAGACTATTCAAAAAGGAAGAAGTTTTCGCTTTCAACAAAATAAAAAGTCTTTTAATAGTGATATTTATTTAGGCATTCTTTGCTCTTTTACGTAGAACATAACAAATGGGACAACACAAATACTATTATCAGACGTTACTTTAATAATTCGTTACTTTCGATAATATTTAATGTAGTTTTAATTTGCTATCTTGTTTGCGGTGGGCAGTTCGATGTAAACTTTCTACTCAGATAACTGTAGACGACGCAAAACGAATTTCAGTTACAAATAAATACTTACATACAAACATTATTAAATGTATTACCATCTCTACGTTATATCGTACTCGATTATTTCTAATGTTTTATTTTTAAAATATTCCTTTACTTTTGTGTGCTACGTTTATCACAAATACGAGTAAGTATATATACCTTATATTTAATAAAACTGGCCTTATATAAATGGTGTTGTAAAATTAATGTCGACAATTTTAATTACAATTTTCTAAATGCAAAATAGAAATTATAAATAATGTTAAACGGTTGAAAACGTAGAATGTTCTCGTAAGTTATGTTATTTCAGATATTGCGTGATGCAGTTAAGCTGACGCGGAGGGCGCTCACTTCCTGCAAGTTCCAGTGGCGAGCACTTCCACCGCGAGATGACATCTACTACACAAGTTCTGACCGTAACTTTGTCATGTTCACTGTTAATAGGATTTGGAACAAGATTGTAACGTATGCGATACGATGCGATGCGAATGCTGTGGTAAATGCGATTACGATATCCAAATTGTCTATTACTAACTAACCAAGCCACTGATATTGTACATAAGGTGAAGTAAGTGCAATTACTATTATTAAGATATCTCTGAGATTTGAAAATTCAGGTTGTAGGATACTGATATATTAAATTGTAAGGTACCTATCATGTACATACTCTCTCTGTTATGTACATGCATTAAAATAATATGAAAAATATTGAAAATGAAATTGATTTCGATTTGACATACAATATAAGGTTTGGTAAATTGCCCCATTTACTTTACCTGTTTTAAAAGTAGGGCAATATTTTGTGACTGGCCACTTAGAGAACATGTCTCTCAGTTCAGAGATACTGCGATCTAGAAAACTAGATTCGTTTTCGGCAAGCAGGCTAACTTTACGGAAGATATCAAGGAAAGAACACTCTGGTCAGATCTACCAACATCGATAAGAGGCAAAATCCGTTTAGGGGGACTTTCGTATATTTACTAAAACCTTAATCTAAACGAGAGTTCTCATTTCCTAAGATGGTATAGCAAATAAGAAAGTTCTGCTGACGTCGCGCCGTTTAGCACGAGCGAGATTTAATGAAATATAACTAGCTTATATATATAGCGACAATCTCATGGTTTTTTGGATAAATTACCTTTACCTTACCTTTTACCAAAAAGTTATGGTATGGTCCCATTCCTGTAATCTTTCTACGAATGAATACTTTTCCAACCCTTTTATTGTTCCATAAAGATCCTCTCATAGTTTGAAAGTTTTTTGACGCAACTAATAGTCTTAATAACATAATATTACTCACTGCAACAGTCCCATTCGTGCTGTCTTATTGGAGTTTGGTTGCTGATGGCTCGTTTACTACCCTGCTCACATAAAAAAGTAATAAAAAATCATTAAAGTATTGACAGTCTGCCAGTGTTTGCTCTGTACCTACGTACTGTAGTTTTCATTTATCGTTCCTGTTGGACTATTATAGCTTCGAATTGCAAGGCTAATGAGTTAGAAGCGCTCCCAGCAAAATTTGAGGGTGGAATGGGTAGAATGATGCCAAATTCTGGCTGGAAAATGTACTATACGTAATGTAGGTTGCACTAGACAGATTTGCACATCCACGCAGTGACAACCTGCTTCCGGTGTCATGTGCTTCCGTAACGCAACAATGTCAGCCGCGCCGCGCCGCGTCTACATACAAATTGAGCTTCGCATTCGTGTTACTTATTAAAATTTCATAGAAAATTTAGCAATATTTTAATGTTATAAATTTTTGATACCATTTGAAGTAGTTTATAACGTACCTAAATTTGAATATTTACGAGTAGACTGTCCGAGATGTCTCGTGGGGACGAGTTTGCCGGAAATAGATGATATATATCTATTGCCAATTAGATTCTTTACTATCATTCCAATCAGTTAATCTCGTGCTTTTTTGAACCCTGAACCATAGTGAATGATGAAACATTTTGTTATGGAGACTGCTTTAGCGCCTACATTAATTTTAATTCACTGACCAATATATACATAATATGTTTTTTGTTATGTTATTTCACTCTCATAATATAGTGAATGCAAAAAACGAATAAGATTTCTTGCGTTGTCTTAAGTAATGAATAGTAATTGCTCCTTGTTTCAGGAATGATCTAATCCTTTACATTCGGTGAGTATTTGTTGTGATTATTGTAATATACAAAGTTTTATCATACTTCAGTGATTAATTACTCATTATTTTAAGACGTTAAAAATATTACATGTAACTGTTAGCCGTTGGGTAGTTTTTCATTTGGAAAGTGATAAAAAATGTACGTGATGCTACAAAACTACAGCGGGCTTCACAATGCGGGTCGACAAATGATGTTGTTATGATTTTAAATCCGGGCCGTAATCTGCGAAACACGACAGATTGCGCGCAAAGTGGTCTCGTTCCCGCGGGACTCGCTCGTTATCCTCGCTTGTTTGTTTACGCGACTCGACTACTGCCACCATCCAGTAGGAACAGCGACACGTACACACGAATAATTGTATTCTTAGTATGTTTGCTTAAATTCATACAATAATTTAACTTCTATTATTTTCTTAATCGCGGTACATAGGCGTACATTCTATTTCCGAAATGATTGGCTTTACCTGTTTTTTGCATAATCAAAGCTATTTCATTAATCATAAATAGAACCAAATATTTTTTTAGCTCTCCATCACCAGTAAATCTTTGCAATAAAAACCTGAATATTTATTTGAATTTATTTTTCTATTGTCTATCAGCACTTTCCCTTTCTGTCACTTTATTTAGTTCTTGATTCCGTGGCCTATATTTGTGACAGAGTAATGGCTTTAAATTTACTTACGGTGAGAGGAGACTCGCATACGACTGGTTAGCTGTAATTGAGTTAATGAGCGTGATGGTGATCATTTATGTAACAGTATACATCAAGTTCAGGTTGTGTCAAAACGGCGATAAAATTATTACGAGTACATATTATGATAAATATATAATCTAATTCATCTAATTCTATTGGGCACCTACAAGTCAGTTGTAAATTTTTCTTATTCTAATTGCAGGTCAGGACGCGACGTCAACTAAGAAGAACACCCGGCGAGAAACTCAAACGGCATGTCTTTTTTATCGCTTTTTATTACTGTCTCACTTTTTCATATCATAATTTATTACAAAAAAATAATTAGTAGCAACCAGCTCTATTGTGTTACCCTCAAATGTTCACTGTATAATACACGCTACATTTTAAGATTTTTTATTTGCTTATAAATTTTGCTAAATATCTTCATAAGTAAATTAAAAGTTGTATTGTTTTTTAAGTTATCCTTGTTGTTAAGAGATGTTATCAATATTGCATTGAAATTTTAAACTGCCAAATTCAATTCCAAATTTCTACGGAGAGTTTAATATATGATGGCTGGCAATGTACCACTAAGGCATTACTAATTTTGTAGAGGACAAGTAACATATACAGAAAAAATATATTTGATTCAAAAAAGTACTAGTATCTAGTATCTATGTTACATTGTTTTTCAAAAGTATTCAAAGTACATGCAATATATTTTCACATATGAAGGAACACGATGTTACATGTTATACAATCACGTTTATTTCCCCTAAGACAGAGGCTAAGAATTTCCACCGGCTGCAGTTGGCCAAAATTCTTCTTCTACATTCATCAATCATCTATCAAAGTTCGTTAGACATATTCGTCCACTACCGGATAGTTAATATAAAATTTAAATTGCTGCTGCTAGCAGCTTAACTTCTGTTGAAATTATCCTCGAGGTGATAGCCACAGGGACGCTATGGATTCTATCTGTTGTATTTTAGATAAAAGATATTTATTTCGCACGTAACCCTTAAAAAGTGAATTATAATAAATTTTAGGAGAATTGTTTTTCTTTCCTAATTGAATTTTGACGCAGGAGAGGCAGCTGGATAAACAAAGGCAAGATTTCACTTAAGGCGTTAAGTGTACCACTACTCAGCCTGGCGTTTGTTTAAAATTACGTTTTGTCAGCCTTATACGCAAGATACTGTGGTGCATATAATTTAAACATATAAACGTATGGATCTATAAAGGTAAAACGGTTCATGTATCACGATCTCATCTGAAACTATCTTCTCCACGTTGCTTCAACTCTCTTTATGTTACATTCTCTTTCACAACTTTTTAAAGTGGATTACATATACATATATTCCAAAATCATTTATTTAGTTAATCATTTACATTACTATTAACGATACGAGCATAAAATATTGAAGATAAACTTAGAAACTCAAAGATTCATAAAATCCGTTCTCTACAATTCACATCAACATTAACATGGAACAAAAAAATAAATTTTCCAAAAAATTAATAAAGATTAAAATAAATTTATTTTTTATTTTTAACATTTTGCCTTACATTTATAGGTTTTACGAAATCAACTTTAATTATTATAAATGTACCAAATAAAAAATATTGTAGTTTAGTTGATCGCTTCTTATCAGTATCTATCTAGTATCGATAACATCTGCTTTCATTAAACTTGAAATGAAGACAAATTCATCCACCCGAGATTTCGTTTGAATTCTAAATTTCTGTTCACTTCGTTCCAATTTATAGATGCCTACTCTAGATTTATTTATTCTAATGAAATTGGATCCTTTGCAAATGAATACCATTGAACTTTTAACGAATCACCTTTTAAGGTAAGTATTGGAAAAAAATTACAGAAACAGTTTTGGTTATTAAACAACTAATACGTCAACGATGTTAAAATGCATGAAAATGATGTAGAAATATCTAGATTGCCGTGAAGGCGCTTTAAACTGAAAAGAAGTATTGAATTCAAATCCATATACATTTAATGACTAAAAGAAAAATAAAAAGATGCGATATATTACTCTCCTCGGATGTTGCGGTGCCATTTTTGACGTGTAGATAAATCGACTTGCTAGAAACTTTTATTCCTCTTACCAATGGAAAGCCTCGTAACAGCTTGCATTTATTTTGTGAAACGTATACATACATTGGGCGGGTGTTTTGTACCGTGTTTAATATTTTGTGAACTTCGCTAACGAAAACACAAGGCGTATGCGGGTTCCTTTGTTATGGAGATTTGTTGGGTTGCGTTAAATAATGGACTAACACGCCGATTGGTCATAGGACTGAGCAGTTTCAATTGTAAAGTATAATTGAAACTCATTAGATCATTAATAAAATTATTCTCTAAATCGTTTAGTGCGTTAGTAACAACGTTAGAGATTTATGTATTTAGTTTCTCCAATAACAATATGTACAAACATTAACATTACTTATATCTTAAAGATGACTTAAATTTACTGGTACGAATGCCAATAATATGCCCGAACAACATTTACATACATACATACATTAAACAGTTATTTCATTTTTTATATTTGAGATTATATGATTTGCATGCTTGTAGTGAATATATTTTAAGTATGTTTACTGTATGTTAGACACGGTTTTATCAGGATTATTCAGAAGCTTTGTTGTACAAAAGACGTAGCAGATTGACTGTATAGTGCAAATGTACTATTGTTGACGACTCGTGGCTAAAGGTCTTCAAAGACCCTTCATAAGTAAAAACAGTCACGTAGTCACATTTTGAGCGTAAATCCGTTTACCGTTTACTCAGATAAAATGGCAGAAAATATGTTTTTTCTAGGCTACGTTAAATTCTAATACCAATTCTAATTGTGATTTTTAAGTGAATTGATCTCATATTAACGTCTTATCAAATACTCAGCATATTAATGAAATTTATTAGGGTGAAAGAAATAAATACCGACCCGTTGTGTAAAAAATGTAATGTTGTTACATACGTGCATTTAGTGGTACCTACACAAATACACTCCACATTCTATCTGCATGGACCTGGACATAAATTTTCGACATATTTGTAGCTGTGCTTCAGAAATGACCCGATTCCACGTACCGTTCTTTGTATATATTTCCGAGTATAGGCCATTGTTTTTTCCAAATACTGAGGTAAAAGTTTATGAAAAATACTTCGGTGAAAAATTTATCGTCTCAAAGGCGAGCCCGTAAACTTATTTTTATACACAACATAAATCTTTAAACAGTGTATGTGATGAATAGGTACACGGTAATGCGACACTTAGACTTCAACGTTTTTGCTAATTGTGTCTCTAACATAAAATAATAGAAAAAAATGTTTAGTAAATATGTACATGATATGAGGTTATTATTCCAGTCTGAACAAGCTTTCATGACTGAGTGTGTACTGGAATCAAAAAGATTAGCAAGCAGCGGGGGTGCCTCTCCTTATGAGATTACCCGACTAGTGGTTATGTTATTTATGTAAATGTTCCAACAGTGTGGCTGCGATACAATTAGATAAGGGCATGGGCGTTTTTTTAATATGTATAATATAAACAATACTGTCTTTTTGTAAAGAAACAATAGTGGGAAATATAATGTACGTATGATACTCGTCATACCTCATATTACACACTGCCAACTTCTGGCCATAACTAGTCGGGAATGCTTTCAGAAAAAAATATTCACACTACAATTAGGGCCTATTCATAAATTACGTAACACTTTAAGGACGGGAGAGGAGAGTCAATGATATGTGACATTATGTAACGAGGTCTGCGAGGAGTTATAAGCATCGTAAGTTTTGTCACGGCACATGTCAAAATCGAAAGTATTTAAATTTATACAAACATTTTATGAATCGTTGTAATCAGATTTATTTTAATCATTTGTAACTGGAAAATTGCAAAAATGTCAAATTACCAGATTGGAGCGGAGGTTGTAAGAACAGGAGAGGGGTCAAAAATCATGAAATTTATGTGTCGTTATTTATTGATGTCCTTTTACTTATCGCAAATATTGGGTCGTCGATTATAGCAAAAAAATTGTTTTTGTACGCTACGTATCTACAGTCATGTAAAAATATATAATATGTATTGTAAGATAAATTTGAATCCAGCCAGGGTTCCGTGTTTCGTTCTAACTTAACTAAGTCATTCAAGTTGTAAGTCTTGATGCAAAGTTATTCCGCCCACAATTAAATACTGTAACATATTCGTGGGTTAATTACGGGCTTGTATATTTAAGTGGTTGCAAAGTAAATGCCGACAAATGTTCGATTAATCTTTATTGTTGCTTCCCTTTCTATAGCCCTTTGTTTTAGTTCAATCAACGCAACACTAGCATTTACCAGGGAAATAATTTATTCGTATAACCGTAGGCTTTATTGAACGATGTTTGTTTCTTCGCACCTTTATATAACGTGATACTTCGCGGTTATAAATGAGGTGCGAGCAATACCTTTTTCTGTACTTATTACGCGAGTTCAAGTACTTTTTCCTAAAAGGCATGACGGGTAACATTCCTGCGCACTATAGAGATTCGAAAACATAATAACGAACAGAATAAATCCAACGCTCAGGACAATGAACTTAATTTACGAGCTTTATGGCGGTAGAATAATGAAATGTCTCTATTTGTGATTGTGTTAAACTGAACTTTAAAATTGTAATGACTAGCAATATGTTGAACCTTAAACGCGCTCTTTTAACTACAATATCCTTTATTATCTATGAAGAATGTGTATTTGAACCAAATATTAGAAATCTTATACATATTTCTCAAAAGCCTGCATTAAGATTACGAAATAAATGAGAAATAAAGGAACGATACGAACGATACGAACGATAAAACGTATCCATGAGTATTAATTTTTATTGTTACTGAGATTAATAATAAATTATGTTGCCTTTACTAATATACGTAATATTACAAAATAATATAATATATAAGTGGTACTAAACTGGTTTTGTGGTGCCGAGTATTTAAACTATGTCATCCCGGCTGTACGCTATTTATGCCTTTGTTGGTCGATAGGGAAAACGTAGTCATAAAACGTAACTCATTACGTAAGTACGTAAACCTCCTTACGTTTGATTGCTTTGCTTATTTTACTTGACTTGACTTTACATACCTCTGAAAAATGAATTCATAGTTTAGGACAATACTTAAAAAAAAATAACTTCATGATATTTATTTAAATTCTTTATTCAGTAAACACATACATTGTTTATCATTAATTAATTTGACAATGATTTGGGAATACATTTACTAATTAATGAAATCTCAATGTCACACACTAAACCAAACATTTGGCTTAATATTTGGTCGAAAAGATATTGTCCTGGGATCTTGCCGTCCCATATATCCTACATTTATAAACAAGTAATCTATGAGATTTAAATTGAAAAGCTATCAAGAATTAATGGACTACATCGAACCTCTATTGTAGAGTTAAAACTTAACTAGCACATTATGACCTGAATAGCGGATAACTTTGGTACATACTCCTTTTATACTTAGCTGTAGGTATACTTAGTTCTAAAGCGATTTTGTAACGATATTCACAGAAACATCAGAAATACATGATTATAATAAGCAGTAGAGAAAATGGAAAGAAATGCTGACTTCGGCTGTCCCTCAAAACACTTGTATAAAACCAGTCGTATTATAGGATCCCATAAATTATTAAGAATTTGTAAAACGCTGATATCGAAAAACTGAGGTATATGATAAGGCTTCGGCAAACGAAAATCAGCATTTCGTTTCAGGAAGTCTCAATCCAATCGTGCGGTTTCTACCGTAACATTCTGTTGATACATGTTCAGTCGCATTTAAGTAATCGCTAATAAAATATACCACAACTATAACGAACACTAATAACTTACACAAAATATTTACATATACTTAAATAATATTCTTGACAGTCGCAAACCTACCGCAATTTATAAGCACGTTCATCCCTATATATACAATTAAAATTAAAATATCCTTTCAGTTAGAAACTTTATCAATAAATACTATTCATTTAAAGTCATCTTCCATATAAGAAATACACAATTTAAACTAAGAGAATTCTATGAAAAACGTACAATACAAATTTCTTTGAAGTCTCAAAAGACCATTTTTAATTCAAATTAATTTAAATATTTTTGAAATAGGTAACCACCATAAATTTTAAATATTCATATATAGTTTAAAAAATATTTTTGTTAAGGTATTATATGTATGGAATGTATTCATGTAATACGCTAAAACATCATATAACTTATTTAGAACTTGTTTGACTCTTTAAACAAGAATAGAAAGGCACACCATACTACAATGTGGAGATGATAGTTGGAAAATTATATCAGATAAATCATAATATAAGAATTCGTATATAATATAAAATTATTATTGCTTTCTACCCGTCCAGTCGGGGACCGGGCGTGAAGGTATAATAATAAAATTATTATTAAAAAGCCTTTTTCGGTGACTAACTCTGGATGTATTTGAAAATGTCGTTATCGTGGTATACGTATTGGTAAATTAATACAAGCTATAATTCGTGTTCAGTTAGATCGTGTATCATAAGGGCAATTGTTTTTAAGTGTCTTTATTATTAGTACATAGTAATTAGTACAATGATTATATTACTGTAATTGTGTCATTAACAATATTAAAATTTACTAGCACATTTACATAATAATTTATACGAATAATTTTCCATTACATATCGTTCTCTTAATTAACCATGTCATTAACATCTAATATCGTAATATATCAAAACTGGATATATTTCATAGCAAAAACCGCAACTACTTTATATATGTTTTAGAAATTAAACCTAAAGTAATTATGATTTACCGAATTTGGAAATCACTGGCAGTGTGTTATTTTATTATAAATACTTTCATGACAAAAGAAATGAAGTCAAAAGAATCTACGAAAAATGTAGAACCAAACAATATATTGGTAACTATCTAATAAGTTAATTATTTTAATTAGTTTTCATAAGAAACATTTTGTATGAAGAGCTTTTAATTGAAAGTTTTAAATTAGTTTGTAAAAATACAAATGGCTGTTGGTAGTGTTAAATAAAACATTGTTTTAAAAACTATTATAAGCACAGTGTTACGTTTTCTATTTCGGGGGATCAGCAGAATAAAATCTATCAATTTTAGAGCGTCCTGAAATAGTTAGAACTATTGTAAAGACTTGCATGAGTAAAAATAACTTGATTTCGTCTCTAAAACACGTATTTTTATACCTGTATCGAGACCATGTTTCCGAAAAAAAAAAACATAAATATAACTACAATGTGCAAAATGTCTATATTGTAAGATCTGACAGATTATAAAATTGTAGTTAAAAACCAGAATACAGATCGTAATCAGATATATCTAAACCAATATCAATAAGAATTTTCGAGCAATATACATATGTTAGCCGTCACTAACAAAAGACGGCATTTTTTTCGAAATATTAGATTTCAGAGCGCTATTTGATAAATGGATAGATGGATAGATATCCACTTGTGTGTGAATAAGTTCTGTATTGAGCTTCAGTTTAGTAACAGGACAATGAATCTTGTCATATATTAATTGCCGTATTCCAATCTAATATAACTCAAGCTTTAACGCCCGTGTAATGAAACATCCAACTAATTATTCCGCGTCATTCAGTGTGGGTGAACATTTCCCATTTCCACACACTCGTAGCCCGCGGGATTATTGTTCGATGAATAATAACGACGACGAATCAATCACGAATCGTTCGTGTTCGCATTGTACGCGCCATAGATTAACGACATTACATAGAACCATTTATGCTTTAGGATATTCGAAAATGCCGAATATCGTTTATAACAATAATAAATTGCATTTTTTCTAAGAAAAAATTAGAAGACATACGCTCTCCTATCATTGTAATTTCTCACGAAGGCGCGTAATTTGATTATAGGTGTACTCATATTAATCAGCAAGCACATAGTCTTGATATACGATACAAATAAAAGATAAAGGAAACTAAGATGTTTTCTCAACAATTGGAACGATTAACCGTAAGCTTTCTTCCACGTAATAACACTTGCCTTTAATAGTGACATTCACAATTTGTTAGCTACGCTACAGTATTGTAACTGGAATCTTCAACTACTACAGTTTACGTTTAACTGCCGAAGCTGACACCGGAATAGCAAAATTTGTTTTGTAAGTTAGTTTTCCAAAATCGAAACGAAAATTAAGGAAACGATAAACATAAAGAATGTGTATACGGCGGTCGTTCTGCCAGCGCTGCCGGTGGCTCTGATATCGCTCTCGAGTACAAAGGGTTCATCTATGACATGAATGATTCCATTAGTACACTCCACGTCTGGCCTGAACACGTGAATCCAATGCCCGTTCCATTCCACGTAGTAATCTGTCAAACAAGTGATTCAATTTAAATTTTGTTGAGCGACCCAAAACTTTACTATTCTGTAACAATGAATATTTGTAAAGGAATACAGAACAGATTATATTATTGTTCTGTAAACTCTCCTCCGTTATATCTTCGACAATGGAATGGATTTGACAGATCCTACTAAATAATTTCAATAGCGTAATGAGTTATTCGCTAGCGGTGGTAAAGCTTAATGTGCAGGTGTAAAGCGAGGTACCACTATCGCACCTAATTCTGCTTTTTTAACGCTGCAAAGCCCGAAGGAAGTTCGATTGCCATCGGATATCTCACTTTCCAAAACGTCCACGGACTGCAATGGATCACCTGATAATAGAGGTAAAGAAAATACTCGTACCATCGTACTCCAAACTGCAGATCGCATTTAAATAATGGGATACAATAATAAAACGAAGCTTACTCTTATCGGATTCCTTAACGCGCAGTCTGAGTGGGTCACGGGAAGTCGGCAACACGAAGGGATGAGTCTCGTTAGCGAGAAGTTTCAGGTCGGACACGGTGTAGTATCGACTAGCTCTGATCACGTGCCGTTCTAAAATTTGCTTTGTCTGAAAATAATATACACGTAAGTTACTTTTTAAGGAACTATTGTTACAATACGCGTGTGAAGAACAATGCAATTAAGCGATCTAACGGTTTGCAGGCTAACTGGACGAAGTATTCGCCTCTCCTAGTTCAGAACAGCAGTTTAGTTCCGTTGCCTACGGGTGTGGTGAATTAAATTAAACATATTTCTTAAAACAAAAACATTTCAAAACACAGTTTGTTCGTTTATGTTGTAGTTATATTTAAAATGTAATTATAATTACTTAATAAGTTCAACTTACGTAGTAGCCAAAGTCTTCTTTAAACAAAGACTTGTAAGCAGATGGATGTCTGATTTGAAATTTGAGCCAAGCGTGATCTCTTGGAACAAAGTAAGTGTATCGATGATCCATTGCGCTTAGTTGATGGTTGAACATTTGACGCTTTCCGAGATTGTAGGTAATGCTATAAATAAAAAATCACATAAGCAATATGTCATTTTCACATATAATGATATCAACTGACGACCGCAAAACACGAGAAAGATAAAAATCTAAGACATTGTATTTCAAATTACAAATTGCAATTGAATTATTCTTATTTCTAGTTTTAAAAGAAACACTAACTACTAAATCTCATGGTATTGAAATAGCTTAAAGAGAGATTGTGATGCATACTTAAGCATTGGATCTTCCTTCATCTTTTCATACACAGTGACATAAGGCACTCCAAGCACCCGATCGATGATGTGAACAAAGCCGTTAGTGGCAGCGATATTCGTCTGTGTGACCGTGGCGTTAACGCCGCCGCCTTCAACCGTTAACGTCTGGTTATTGTCGAAGTTCAAAACGTTGAAGTACAGGTATTTACGAGATGCGGCCGTAGGTGCTTGATAGATCTGGAACATTTCATATATTATTAATACGTAAAGAAGATAGCTTTAACAAAAATCGGATTCTTATATCATTTGTAATTCTCCTTATGAACTTCTTGGTAAATTTTCATTTGCATTAATGATTTTTTATTAGTATACTTAAGATACATTAAATAGTTTGAACTGAAGGAATATAAGTGTAACTTCCGATTTTTGCTCTTAGAAGGAAATTTTCCACATTCTTATACGATCACATGCGATATACGATGAAAATTGACAAATACCTATGCTAGCTAGTATGGGACGATAACCTGCTTAACGAGTGAGTCATGCATTGTTAGACCACTACACGAGCACAACGACCATTTGTTTAAAAACATTAATACACTGCATGCCTTGATAAGATTAAAAAAGTTATATAAGATCGAGTGACGAACGATTAAATTATGAAATTACAGACTTCCGGATAATGCTGTACATTTGATACACTGATGTACTGAGGTGGTATGGAGTGAAATTCGGTTCTGTGTATTAAATAAAAATAAGTTTAGATTTTCACTTACAACTAACATGCGGGATGTATGTAACGTGTACGCAGTTAAAATTAAACAAGGAAAACAAAGAAAGATTTTGCAATTTATACATTACACCAGTATTATAAAACCGGGTGAACAAACTGGCAAGGGTTCAGTAAATGATCCCCGGCTACTTCAGTTGACGGGTGATGAACTCAGCATTAACCGGAAGGCTAGGATATCAGCAAATGATGGACAAAATCAAAGCTCGAAAATGGAAAGGGATTTTCGTTGATATAATTCACTTTAAATTGGATTAACGTACAGTTCCCGGGATCTGGTTCCGATCAGCAGCGAACCGGAGTGAAAGTTAACGCACAAAATTAATTTTCATTCTACATGTCTATCTCGAAAGAGGCTTCAAACGATCCACTCGTTTCATTGAAATTTTGATTTCTATTTTCATTTATTCTTTCTTTAGTGTTATTTACAAAGAGCGGGCTTAGTGCCAAATGTCATTTTACACTATTGCTCTTTTTACTGAGCATTCAAGTGTCGCCAAATTTAACTATAGAATATTATAGTAATAATGTAATGTAGTAAATATAATGTTATAATCACATTTATATTACAAATAGATAACCTAATTCCAATATAAATAACGATGCAGAAAGCGAAGCATCTCTGACGAACTCAAGTTTTATTCATGAAGTTTGTCTTGCTACAGAGGAAGATCGAACAGTTGGTTCCGGTTGAGATTTTCATGTAACGAACATAAAACACTGTGGATCTGTACCCTGGTTTAAAAAGTCCGTTGAATAGGTGCCCTCTAACTCATTAGGATATTATAATCATCATTAGTAAGTTTTGCAGTGTAAAGATATTTTCTAGATCTCCCTACGACAGCGGGATATATATACATACATAGGCATGTAGCACGAAATATTTTAATCGATGCATACCTGGTTCATATTATTGTGTATAATCACATCTAAAGGCAGCCTCTCCCTCACCAAATGCGTATTCAATATTTCTACCAGCTTCTGATGGTTCCTACCAAACCAAATTTATTATAAAAATAATTATTATAATCGAAATTCAAGATCATTGTGCAAAATAAACGGAAATATTACTTATTAAATAATATTCGTAAATATTACAGTATATATATGAATACAAACTTGCTACGTTATTATTAAACAATGCTGTAATGATTTCAAGCGTCAATTATTTTAAAATAGAAATTTGCGCTTCAATTACTATAATTTAAAAGTTGCTATAATAATTTGTTTGTAGGCTATTTATTTGTAACATATTCAACTGAGGTAATATCCAACATGTCTGTAACTAACGTGCGGCAAACAGCACTTTGCGGTTTTTGCGGTTCACTGACGAGTACAATAAAACCTCGAAACATACTACGATTACTGATTTCATTTATTGTTGTTATTTTTATTGTTTTGTTTTAAACTTGGATATGAATTCACACCAAATATATAATTTATTTCAATTAAAAATTAAAGTAGGTTATTTTTACATCCATAAAATTGTATGTTGTCAATAGTAGAAATAGAGTACAAATAGTGCATGTTTATATATGCAATACTTTCCATAACAGTAAAAACGTTAGACAAATTAAATGTTGTATAAAGATTAAAGACACTCTTACCTGATAACATTTTGCACGTTTTGGTCATTCCAGGCCTCATTAGTCGGAGCAAACAAAGTAATGTCCTTAGCCAACGTAAGTTCATTAAGGAATTCATTGTTCGATCCCAAGTCCATGATCACCTCATAGAACTTACACAATGGACCGTCTTCTTTTTCCTGATTGCAAGAATAATTCATTATATATATAAAAAAAAAAACAATAAAACTGAGAGATTATTGTAAAACATGAAGTCTGTCTCAATAGTAATTGGAAGAAGGCAATTATAAAGACAACTATAAACAAATCGGGCCTCCAAATAAATCAATATTAGGTAACATAAGTTATAAATATTTAGTTAAACCATAAAATAATGGTACAGTTCCAATTAAAATTTTGAAGTTGCACTTTTAATTGTATATAATACACATACAAAAGTAAAGATTACCAGTAGTAATAAGATCTGTTTTAATCACAAAGAGTGAAATTTTCCCTTTGATAATAACACGATGATCATTTTATTAATATGACAGTTGCATGACGCAGATTTTCCAAACGCAACTTTAGCAATATGAAATCCGTCTGACGGCGTACAACGTTGTCAAAAACAACTGAACGGAAGGATCATAGGAATTTCAATAGTCGTTGGTCGTTCGCCGTAGAGTAGTTCTCTTGTTCGTGATACATAAGCATCGGCACGTTTTGTTTTTGATTCATCCAACGGCTAAAGTTTTTCATTTTCAGTTATTTAATGTTTTAAAATTGTACCACTTAAATATAAGTCTTTATTCTCAATTGAAGTATCATATGAAACTAGATATTATTCATTTTATTGTTGTGCTTGGATTCAGAACTTCTTACGTATTACCGTACCATAAAGTAGGTACTGTGATTTTAAAATTTATTACTGAAATATAAAAAGGAAAAAGCACACACGCACATATTTTTATAGCTGCATAAATTGAAATTGAAAACAGTTTTAAAGCACTTTATTTACTTTTTCTAGCTCAAGTAGTTTTCCGGAGCACGTTTTCCAATTTAAGTGAGTAAGGTAGAGTACTTTATTTCTAAACTCGAAATAATTTTGGGATACCATTGCAATATGGAAATGAACTTGTGTTAACTGGAACTCTGTCACATTAACATTTAATTATACATATCTAGGTATATAGCAATATGTCGTAGTAAAGGAGATTGAAATAATATTATAACTGCTAAGGTTAAATGAGAATCGCTGTTAAAAGAATCCAATTCAAAGATAGGTAGATATGCATATTATGACTGATCGCGGAATTAATGTACATTTGAAAATAGAAACGGATACCGCAACGAAAGTAAGTTAAAGTTGTGTGTTAATGTCGATATTGTCAAAAAATGGAAAACAAGTCACAGTCACATGAGAACACAGGTACAGCTACGGGGTAGTTTCCAGGACGTGAGCTTGTCTTGTATATAAAGGTATGTATGTATGCATGTGTCGTTTTAACTATTGTTTAGCGCCCGTCAGCCACTCTTTAGTTCGTGCGTTTCATTTTTTGCTGTCATATTTTTTTCTACGTTGAAATGCTTCGCCTCTGTATTTTTATAACTTCGTCAGACGTATGCTGGCATTTTAATTGAAAATGACAAACAACAGTTGGCCAACAATGCCACATAATAATAATACGTATCTAACATGAATAAGTGAAACATTACATTAGTTATTAAATCGTCGTATTCGTTCTGAGATGATATCGATCATCTAGAATATTTTAAACTATAGAATAAATCGACAAACTTGAAGAGAGCTACCGCTTTTAATCAACGGTCGTAAACGGCTGAACGTCCACGAGGCATTTGGAGCGGAAATACCAAAAACGGATGTGATGAAACCGCAAACTCTGTGGACGCTTGTTTTTGGCGTTTGATTCGCGTTCGTTGCCAATATTCAGTTTATTCGGCTACGTCGTTTCCGTGTTACCCTTCTTTTCCGGGAAATACGTGACAATATATGCGACAATTCGAATAAATACGCTGTAGTTAGAAAAGTATTCATTTATTATTCAAAGCTTTAGGTATTTATGTAGAGGAAATTGCAACATTGATTTTATTCTTCACTTCCCTCCTTACAAAAGGCAATTTCACAGTTTTAAATGGAAACTATTACCATGGCATCGAACTCATATCGTCAATTCGTATACCTACAAAGTGCAATAGTTGGCTTTACATCAAGTGCGTAATATACCCCTAATACACCTAAACTGGATATGTCATCTAGTGACCGGTAATCAATGTATTACAGTCAATATTACCCACAAAGCTCAGTTGGACGTTTTTAGCGAAATTACACAATACAAAGATAAGATACATTACCTGCCCACGACTTGAAAATAAACTAAGAAAGATAGAGCTATACATACAAGAATACTTCAGAAAGCAACACCAATTATGTGAGTACTAATAATACATATATTTGTTACGGGTGAGGTAGCTTTCATGCAAGTATTAATATACTTACAATCCCCTAAAGTCGATACATTCATGCAGGATCCATGGGAGGGGCGCAGAGACATACCGAAAAACAATCATGAAATATACTTACAAATTTATTATACCAAATGTGTATAAAATAAAAGGCCCATTTGGCCATTCTTGGTTGGTTAATTGGATGCAATTTGTTTGAAACATAAACATAAAACATACTTATATACTAGATAATAGGCTTCGATTATTACGAACATCGTAGGATTTTTCCAGCACTTTTTAACAAACACTATTCTTAAAGCCTACGCTAAATATAAAGTCATTTATGAAAATAAATTTCACGTTCTTTGTGTCTAGTGGTAGGACATTGACGGCAGAGCTTCATGTCTGTTTAGAGATAATACTTTCATTGCTACGATCCGAATTGAAGAGTTGTCAGATACAATTCGTCACGAAACGTATTAACTTATTGTTAGTCGTTACAATCATAGCCTGGGACCTTGCGTCTGTGACTTATTTCAGAGAGAACTAAAGTCACTTAAGTTTGATGTAGATATCTGTTTTCTACAGTGCATATTTGATAACACGTACTTTTTTATTTCTTTAAAAAAATACAAACAAATTTCAAATATTATAATTTACTTGATGGTAAAGAACCTATTACGAATCTCAAAAAAGCGTGTGATCCACTACGCGATTGGAATAATGCATAAATTTAACCATTTAAAGATGCGCTAATATTACTGGATTAATGATACTCCACTATCTATTTACTGTTCGTATATACCTACCTTATAGAAGCAGTTTATAATAAAAATATATGACGCATGGAATGCTAAAATACTTAAAACTTTAACTTTCGATTTGATCTCGACTCCTACATATCAAACATAGTTACTTACCTACGACATTATGAATAAAATTTTTTTTTTTGTAATATTCTAAGTAAAATTAAATTAAGTAAAATAAAAGTGGAATAAAAACGTGCGATTTATTTTAACATTAAAAAGAAAAATTAACGAAATCAATCTCGAATAAGAAAAATAGGTTCATAGAATTAATAGTAAAGTATGTATAACTATTTACTCTTTAATTTTACCTTCATAGCCTGGTTCCCATTTAAATGGAGCAAAAAGTTAATGACATGATTCAAAATATCATTTCAATTATTTGTATCACTGCCCTTAGTTTAGTGATAATATAGAGCGAAAAAGGATGTAACAAATCGTAAATGTCATAGATTTGATTTCACAATATAAACATAATTTACTTCGTTTTATATGTATAAACAAATTTATGAATTTAAAAATCTCTTATATTAATAGGTAGAGGATAATCTTTTTGGAAATTATTGACTTATAATTTGGTATTAAAGTTTTATTTAAAGCACCATTAAATATTTTGGTTTTATTTCTAGTAACTTTTAGTATTAGTTTATTTGTTATAAATTGACGAAAATATTTTGACACAAGACTTAAATAAAGTGATTTTTAGTGCGTGAGGTCGTAAGCCGTCGGTAGGTGAAGCGGGTCGGTTTAACCCGAGATGGAGTAACAGGACAAACTCAATTAGCTCGGCTAGACGAGCCATTATACGCGTTATGGCGACATATTGCTTGACCACATTAGCATTTTGCAGAAGGACGTTGTTAGCAAATTGTATTTCAAATATTTTTGTTGTAACAACGACTACTACGAACAGTTAAAAATTCAGTCACTGAGTTTTATATCGTATGTAGAAGAAAATAAATATGTACAATAATTTAAACTAATATACTGGTAAACCAGGTATCGAACCTCGGCATGTAGCTGGGATTTTTAATACTATTTATTAAAACATTTTAATTCACATGTTTACTCACCTTCAAGAAATCGATAACAGTGGTGTCAACCACCATCAGGGGACGTTGGATAAGGTGTACCACTCCGTTCTTCACGGGGATGTTAGATCTTACAATGTCTGCCATCACAACTCCTCGGGCGTGCTTCGCGTCACCAGCAACGGTGTTGGATTTTACGTAAACTGTTAAAAATTATCATTATTAGAAGTATTTGAAATAACAAGGCCCGTAATACTGGAAGGTAATTATTAGTAATCTTCTCTTATTAATAAGTGTAATAACATTAAACGAGCATATTTGTAATAAATAACTGTAGGGTCATATGTTCTTAGATGGCGATAAAATGCAGGGTATAAACCACACGTTAAAATCGTAGAGCATGTAAAAAATTGGACAATCAGTACAAAAAAACTACCGATAAAGTGATTGACGCCGTGATATTGGATAAGACTTTTTCTGTGTTATTTTTATTTTATTTTAATGTACAGGTACTTTTTTTTTCAATTTACATGCAGAATTTAAAAAGAAAAGCAAAGCCATACAACGCTACTGATAAAGGAGAAAAATGATTAACGTGACTGGAATTTACAAGCGCTGCTCTAGAAATGCATGTTGCAATTGGAAATCAATGGAAATGATCCAGCAATTAGCAAGTGTATGGGTCTCTAGAGAATATGCTATGATTTATATCAACGTAGATGTATGTATGTATGTATAATTTAAATATCTAGAGAGTTAGCTATACAATTCACGCAATGTTATTTCTCATGAGGTTTAGTTTCTAAGGAAAGGAATTTATTATTGTTGCAACACTGAACCATGGAGGTACTAAACATGCTTTATGTAAGTTCTAAAATGATCAAACCGATTATCTATAAATTTTAGAACATAATACAGCAGCTATTTCCTTATTTGTGTGTTGCATAATGCAAATAATAATTTCCAAATTAATTTTCACATGCCATAAAAGGAAAGGTTTACACACAGTTAAAGTAAATTTATTTGATTAGCGTTCTAAGCCCGACATTTAAATTACCGTTAGCGGTATGAAGCTGAAGTTATTTGTTTAAGTTTACGGATTATTTGCATTAACTTGACATAAACCTCTACCCTTTGTTTATGCTAGTTTAAGTATAGCATACCGTATCTCAACAAGGGTATGTAGTGATATTTAGGATATTTAAAAAAATGTGTTTGTAAAAAAGGATTGTCCTACTAAACCCAACCAAATTTTAAATTTTGTAACAATCTAATTTGTTAACATCTCGTTACATTTTTTATTATACATCTACGAGAATGGAACGATTCTGAAAATAATTTTTCCCAGAAACGCCTTACCACATATATTAATAAATCATATATGAACAATTATTATTCGTAGATCTGTCAACAGTATTACAATGATCCTGAAATTAATCAGATATACCGTCTTAGTTGAGGATTCATTAACGGGTCTTACGTCAAAGTTAGGCTTGACACGTGTGTACATACATACATATACAGGTATAAAGGTAAATTCAATATTGCATTGTTTTGCTAATGTGTACTTACTAATCTCTTCGTTTCCGTTCATCGCGGTGCTGAAAGATATGATGACTTTGACATTGTCACTGAAGGCCATGGATTCAAACTCGTCAGTGTCAGGAGTGGCTTGAGTGAACAGCACGTGGTGGGGTATCACGTGGCCGTCTATCACCTTGCCATCGATCAGGTCAGACCTGGTCCTTGGCTACCAAATAATATACTTTATTTGAAACACTTCAGGCGTTAAGTCATTGTAAAGAAAAAACTATATAATCGGTTAAGTAATTAACAATTGCTAAAATACATACTATATTATAATACTTATCTAAATATTTTTGTTACAAACAGACGATAGAAACGAATATACTCCTAAGACAAATGTTTGTCCTGGGAGGGATTCAAAAGTTGGTTTATCAATCAGGGTCTCTAACCATTAGAGCGAAAGGCCATCACCAAGGATATAAAGATAACATACGAAATTATATGAAATCAATCATATCTCTTTGAGAATTAAGTATTAAACTAACTTTAATTAGAGCCAGCCCAAGATATGGGTAGCTACTATAGTAATAGTTTAATAGGATCAACATAGCATTTACCTTGAAACCCTCGTCAACCGGGATGAAAAATGTGTGCCTGCCATCGGCGTTGAAAACTTCCTTCTTTTGTAGTTGGTTTACCTTCTGACGAAACGACCTACAGAATTAAACTTGAACTTTTTACATGTAAAAAATACACACACGAGATATTGAATAATGTCAGTTCGTTTCTTTCAAAGCTTAATGAAACCATTGTAGTTTGAGATGTACCGGTTATAGGGTTGTATGTTAAAATTTCATGCCGGTTGAATAATACTACCAGCTCTTGGCTAACGATACATAAAAAATTAAACTTCTGTACAACAACGAAAATATTTCATACGAGTAACTTCGAAGCTACACAAAAACATTATTTCCTCAAGTTAATGTAAACTAATCCACAATTTTCAAATTAGGTGTAGCACATTCAGAGTAAACTCTTAAAATATAAGTTTATAATATTTTTGGAATTTTCTTCCCCTTGATTAAATAAAATTAATCATAAACTGATTTCACGGTACTCGTCCTTTCTTAATTATGGAGGATTAATAGAAAAGTAATGATAATATTAAAAAGATAATTCTTGAACATTTCTTTCAGTGCTTTACATTATAAACTTAAAAAGTAAAATGAATATTTGTTACAATTCGCACGGCACCCCCTTTGAAAGCCTTCAATCACCGGTATCTAATATAAATCAACAGTATTCATGTACATACATATATTAATAGTCGCTTCTCTAAGCTGCGTGTTCTTCCGTTAAGACTCGAAACTTATCAGTTTTAAAAGGTATGCTCATTAAATGTTAATTATGGTCTATAATGCCTGGTAGTTGTGTATTAATAACCACGCTGCTTCATTCTTGCACTGTAAACAGTGTAGGAAGTAATCCAACGTCAAAAGTTTTTGAAGCTAGTCGTTTTTACCGAACGATAACAACCGGAACTCGAAAGCACGAAAGCGCTCATGAATATTTGACTACTTTCCAAGAACTACTGCGCTTGGTATTACTTAACTTGGCATATCATTCGCAATATGCCTCTACGAGAAGATGCAGATTAATTTTTCACGTACTTGTAAAGTTATACACTACCTTGGGCCAATTCTTTTTCGCGACAAAAATCTGAAATGCCGTAGACCTACATACTTGGCTTACGTTAAAAAGTATTTAAGAGATAACGAACATTTGTAAATATCTGATGCAAGCAACTGATTTTAAAGTTCAGGCATAATATGTTTATGATTGCCGTAAGTGGATATTCGTTATAAATAATTCTGTATTATTGGCCTGCGATGATATGAGTTTAAAACATTGTTATAAACGTAATGATCAAGTTAAATATTTATAGAAATTGTGTAAGTAAAGCATGTATTCTACATTTAGCGATGCTCAACAGCGAGCAATTAATTACGAGCGTGTTATTATCGAGTAGCCAGCGGCTCTCGAGAGCTGTAAAGCGCATGGCTATTCAGTTAAGTCCTGCAGCTCAATGACTGCTAATTTAATAGCTGCAACGACGTAATGGAACACGCGAACACCTAATTATACATGGAACTGTTACTGGAATTTCAGGCCTAGCAATTGACTTACGTTTTTAAATGTAGACTTGTACATGACGTATGTGTAATTTTTAATGTTTTTAACATTCTCAATTTTTACCTACACAGTAATGATGATTCAAATAATAAATACGTATTTTCCACGTTGTAACGGGTTTTGCTTTAGAAAAGGTTAAAAATCCCTATGGTATATTATGGTACGTAGACCTACGGTATGGTCTATGGCGATCAACTTTTGCTGGTACAGGTCTTTGTCGTAACACAACCTTGAGTAACCTTCGAATGTAGCCTGAACTGATACTGTATGCAAATATTAATAGTCCATAATAGCGTGTGCGGACTACTTCTACTTCACAAAACATTAATATAACAATGTTAGTCTGCTGATTTTTTTTGTTTTTCTACCTCTATCAATATTATTGTAACCATCAGCGTGAAGTCAGTTAATGACATTGATTTAATTAGGCTTTTAAATTACAAAACCCTAAAGAGTAATGAAAAATGATTTAATGAATATCCCCTAGATATTTTAAGCCCGTCGACGACGATAAAGTTCTTAAGGTGTTAATTAAATTAATAATTAACAAAATACTCAATATGAGCATATAATATAAACACCCATACGAATTTAATTTTCAAGTTTTCAATCGGGATATCACGTTGACCGAATCATAAGTTACCATTATCATGTAAACAAGATTGATTATTCAAATTACCGGAGTCTGTGTTGTCCTATATCGAATACGTCGGAATGTTCCAGAAATTGAAATGCATTTGGGTTGTACACAGGCGAGCCGATGGTGCTCGGACCGTGAGGCTGGAGGGGCTGCAATACCTGATCGATCACATGCAGCACCTAAAATAAAAACAATAGGTTAATATTATATTAGAGGCCCATAACATTTAAATAAATAAAAATATGTGCAAATGAAGTATGCGGTCACTGCTTTTTTAAAATCTGCAAACCAGCTTACAGGCTGGTTACATTATTATATAATTCAAGATGAGTCAATTTGCTTTAGTAAATCTTGTTATAATCATAGAATATTTTATTTTTACTAGCTTTCTTTCAGACACAAACAAGTACAATATATAACGGCCGCCTAAATAATCTCGATTATTTTCTTCATAATTTAGTAACTACAGTCCACAGATACAGAAGCAATGCAACTTTGTCTATTAACTCTGAAAGCAGACTACTTATTAAAACATTTCTCCTATGAGAGGAACTTAAAACAGACTTGTACGATCTATGCATTACCCGTGGGGTGAATCCATTTGCAAATATCAAAAAACAAAGCTGGCGCATAACCACTCAACATTCAACTCTGAGAGTAAGTCAGCTTACTGGCAATGTAACGTTTGTAGTGTAGTCAACTGGAGTGGCACTGAGTAATAATTACAAATGAATAAACTTGATTAATACCAGCCAACACTGCTTTTGAATTTTAAAAAATGGGTTATATTTTAATCTGCGTATCCTTAGGTATTGCGAAATGTTAAAAATGCAGATAAGTTTAAAATATTAAAAATACACCCATCGTTATTCCTCGTAATACTCGTAACTATCTGTGATACATACGTAAGTCTATTAGGTTTCAAAAGTATTTTGAGACTGATTTGTAGCTCCAGTAGTAATATAGTATTAAACTTAACAAAAGGTAACATGTAAAAAAGATTTGAAGTGAAATAAATGTAGTAGAAGATACAAAAATTAAGTACTGATAAATATTATAATTTTTTTAAAATAGAAATTTACCGTTTTCAATTGAACCAAACAATAATAACGTAACGTAAAATGAAATATTAATATGCAACACTTAACTATACCCTCACCTGAAGCTTTCCATTCCTATTAGTCGATTGGTAGGACCTGGAAACATAGACTTTGGCGTTGTTGACGTAGATATCGTCGTGCATTGTGTCGCGACGTCTCGTGATCCACAGCGGTGGGTTGCCATCGAGCTCTGATGATATTGCGTAGTCCAAATTTGTCAGGGTTGTGGCTAGATTTGCTGTTCGACAAGTAAGTATTAACTTATTATATATATAAAGAATGGTATCTATTGTCATGATCAATTACTTCTTCGAATGTCATGTTTTAAAATGAAACATTACAAAAATACTTGTATATTTGGAGGTAATTTATAAATAATTTCGCGTGATTGAATGTGTCGCTAGGCTCTAGACAACACCTAATCAGAGTCTGCATCTATTTTTGTCATAATGCAATAATATTTGTAGCGTTATATTCACGTGTCAAGGATTCACTTGTCAGAATACGTGCATATATGATTTGTTCCAAGGTTTCGTACATGATAAGTCGTCAAGGGTAACTGTATCTGACCTCAAGTAAGGCTTCCAACGTACTGCCTAGAACTATGAATAAAATGAATTATGCCAAAGATTATACAGTGAAGACTGCAGAATGTTTGAAGGTGAAATATATGCATAAAACATAAATTAGGATTCACTTACAGATGTGATACAGGACCAAAGAGTCGTCCACCTGGCCGTTGTATCTCTGGAATGCCTGGTTGGTAGGTGCGAACAATGTCATCTGTCGGTATTGTAGGCTCATATTGGCCACAACGTTGCGTTCCAAAAGCGCCAGGAACTGCAAACAATGAAAAACGTAAGCGATTAACATACATATACATATTATCCTGTGTTATTTACTATGGAAATATACATGTATGGAAACAACAGTTTTGTAACAGCGTTTATACATAGTTTTGTTACATGATATCGTTATAGAATCTGTGCCGATGCTCAATGTCGCCTCTTTCAATATGCCCTGATACGTTCGACCCCGGGCTTCGATAATGATATTGTAGCAGATAATATGTATTTAAGCGTCTCGAACGCCAGATATGTGTCGAAATTCTGGATTTAAGAAAATTTATAGTCTGTGCTCGTTCGAGGGAATTACTGATTCGCTTTCCAAAATTGAAAATCCAATTCAAACGATTGTGTGTCTAGACAACAAAGATCACTCAGAGACAAAGGCTAAGATCGTCCGTCACCGCGGCAGACAAGTGAAACGGGTCTCGCTATTGCAAGTTAAAGATCCAAATTTTGTTCCATTTAACTTATTATTTTTATTACTTCCTGAATTATACCTTTCACAAGAACTGTTTAAATTTAACTTTCTATCAGTTAAAGATTTATAGAAATCGTAAGCGCTATTTTTCTATTTCTGTAAGAATAAGGAGATTAATGTTTCATTTTATTCTTAGCTTATGAACTTTAAGCTTACAGCAGAATAGGAGCAGACAATGAAATCATTCATAACCTTCGTTGTTTTTGGCTGTTTTCCCCAATTAGCTACATTACTGCTATTCTTATCCGGTTTGTTATTTGATATTCGTGTTATGACAACCAAAGTCACAATAAGACTTGGTAATAACATACTGGTAAATAGAAGCAACACCGACCATTATAAATCAAATTAATGTAAATAGTCACAACCAATTTCATCATAATTAATAACTATATACTATACGGTTGAAATTCATACAGCTTTTATTATAACCCTTATTTGAGATGTTAAAGAATATCATCATTATTTCAACCCACAGACATCTACGGCCAGACATGGACCTCCCACAGAAATTGCATATCGCCACAGCTTACGGTCTTCTGTTTATATTATTCTCTCTCTTTCGACCTAAGTAATATAATCTGGTTATAACTAACGAGGAACCGGTTATAGTATAGCATTTAATTTAGAAAAAAACTATCTTATCTACAAAATTTCATGTGAAAAATAAACAAATAAATGATTGTATGAGAAATCTTCTTAAGTGATAGTAGAGAAACATGAATGGTTGTAATTTGTCTAAATGTTAAAAATTCTTTTACGGCTTATAGGTATGTGTATTAAGTAAAACACTTTTTATTCATGTGTAACAGAGTTTGTAATGAAACTGTATTTTCATTTGAAGTCCATCCCTATGTCGACGGACTGCTCATCAATTGATGATACGTTTAATATTCCGTTAACCGTTTTAATACAGAATTCGTGCACATGTAACCATGCAATAACGAAATGGAAGCGGGATTTATTTGCGGTGCAGTCATTACCGCCACTAGGCGTTCGTGCAAGCTAATGCTACAAGCCCCTGGAGACAATTATAATTTACGCGGCTGTGTTTCTGACCAATTAAAAGCTTCATTAATAGCTAATGAAAACGAAACGTTGATCCAGCGCTTTATAACGCGAGGGGGATGATTATCTCGTTAATTGATATTCATAATACGTACAGTATTCGTTATTACTTACAATTTAGGGTAAATAGCTAAAATAATTCGTATATCTCGATTGAAATTTAGTTTTATTTGTTGTGTGTCATAGAAAGGAAATAAACGTTTTATTCATGCATTCATTTTATGGCTTTCCAAACAGACAGTAAGCTTTGAGCCAGTCAAATTTCTCTAAGAGTCAGTCATATTTCACTGTTTACTACTTTACTCTTCATAGTTTATTCCAGTACATTATTGGTTTACACTTTGCTTCATTGGTTGTAATTTCTTGACTTTTATATGTATATTTTGTCAATAATCCAGAAATATCACGAAATTTAATCATCATTAAAAATCGTTTTCAATGGCATCCGAAGTATCTTAAAAGATCACTACATAGTATAAATAATACATATAAAAGATGGAAATAAAAACAGGTGTGTGCCCTAATACTTTAATAATTTCGAGACGTTTGAATGTTTCTTAGAAAGCTTGTTGTTGGCTAATAAGATTATGAGTTACTGGTAAGTATTTTAAGTGCCTTTTCACAACAATATTTCTTATGACAAGTCTTGATTCTGTACCTACTTTGAATGTAAGAAGAAACGCCTGTTTGAATGACATATATGATTTATATACGATATATTTGAGTACAACTGTTCCAGAATATAATCTATTAAATAAATCGCAAACCCAAACCGAGAGCAACGCAGACATTTGTCTCAAAAATACTGGATTTATCAAAATTATATCTACACTAAAACTTTCAATTTATAAAGTAGTATTTTCTAAGGACGTTAAACATTGGAATGATGGAACAATTTAGTAGAAATGAAAGATAAACAAGGTTCTATGCAATTTAAACTCGAATACGTTTTGAAGTTAGAGATACTTCAAACACCTCTGGCCTTTATTGCTGCGTAACTACTGCAGTCCGCTTGTTTTATTTTGTTAAGTTCGCTGTGCTAACAACTAACGGCTCTAAGTATCTTCCACCAAACTTTGTAACTTCTTGAAATTACAAAGTCGGTACCTGCCTATATAAAGTAAATCTTATCTGTATTCAACCCCCAACATCCGTCTTCGCAAAGCATATTTGCAAGTACCTATTTAATTAGTCAAATTGCATCATTATTTAGACTATCTTGTACGCTACTATTAATCAAAGTAAAAACTTATGAATATTTCAACAACATTTTACTTCACATGAGTAAAATATCGGACAGAATAAAAACAAAGCAACGAAGGACAAACAAAAGGCGGTTTTATCGCTGAATTAACTATCTCTTCCAGACCACCTCTTGAGGATGCCTATATAATACGTAACTTGTCCGTTATAGTTGTTAGGTAGAAACTCGTGATTTACAATAGGATTTAATAGTTTGCAACCATGCCAATTAAATTCAATAAATGTGCCTTATTGTATTTATTTTATCAATGAATAAAATAGATATAAAACCAACCATTTTTGCTGTCATTAAAGTATAGCTAAAAATGTATTTCAATACCAAGGGTTATATTCTTTTATCTGTATTCATAAAGCGTTTATTTCGGTCCAGCTATTATGTAAAATCACAATTTGTGTGTAACGTTTTTATTCTAATAATGGGTTTAACCTTTTCGCGTGGATATACATTTCAATAAGCGATAACAATTTATATTGGCACCTGGCTTATTTATTGCAATATATCTCACCGGATCCCGCAAATTGGCTGTCGACGTGTCTGCAAACATGAAATGGAAAATCTTTGCAAGCCTTTCACGGATATTATTCGTATCGGGCATATTCACATTCAGATTCTCATATACTTATATACATACGTATTTACTTGTATGTATTAGTACCTGCACTTCGCACACACCACCTGAAGTTATTTGATTTCATTTCATCCGGTAACCGGCGTATTGTGTTTTGTTTACCAACGTTATGTGTCTGCCGCGCGGGCGATGGCCATTATTGAAAGTCCCGTTTGATTCTTGATTTTATTATATTACACGGATATAAAGAGTGTTTAATGTAATAGCTCCTACTTAATTACATAACTTAAATCTCAATTACAGTACTATGTTCTCTTTTTTAAAAAACTAGTTGGTATGATTGGAAGATTTCAAATTGATACTTAAATCGAATAATGCCATTTTAAATTATTAGTTTAAACTAGGTTTACGAGTATTAAACAATATTCAATACAAGACATGGCATCTATATGATATAATATGAGCTGATCTGTTTGCTTTAAGACTAAATGTATGTAAGAAACTTAAAATTGCCGCATTTTCTAATCTGAGTGCAATGAAGAAAAACTAAATGTTACTTGAAGCAAAGCCCTATGTATTTTATGTTGTAATACTTACTACTAAAAGAAAGTAAATCAGAATTTGCGATAATGTTTAGCTCCTACATCGAGAAGTTCATAGATATAACAGTATTGACATGTAAACATTACGATAACCCTGATATTTGGCAGCCATGCCAAAGACAATGTCTAGAGTCTAGAATATTGAGGACAATGTCTAGAGTGGCTACTCGTATGTCTGGTAGCTACGGAGCGACAGCGTGGCGCCGCGAATTGACGCTTATTGCCTATTGCACCGCCTAGCGCGCCACGCGCCTGTTCACGACCACATTTCATCGACTTGCTAATTATTTTTTTGATAATTATATGCGGCACGAATCGATAATTGTTTAATCAATAATAATAATAATGAATTATAAATATCTTAGTATAAGATCAAAAATTACTGAAATCACAATAAATATATTTGCCTACATCAACTAAAAAAAGTTACATTTACCTATATTATAATATACAAAATAAAGACAGGTTTATTTGATAAATTAACGTAGCCTAAGACCCTCAAAGGTACACTACAATCCAATGACCGGGCTTAGGGGCAGCCGTAACCCTACTTTTTTGCAGTTACGAGTATGTTTAGGATTGTGCTAGAAGAGGGTCAGAACTGGCCGTGGCGGCGCCGGCTTGGCGGCGGGAAGATGGTCGACATATACATACATACTTACTTGGCAGAGATGCCACTGTCCCATTTTCAGAAGATCCCATTTGTTATATTTCTTAAAGATTCAAGATCGTTGCCAGGTTATTTCTTATAATGTTTTATTATAACAGTATCGTGCTAGTTCCTCTCTTCAAATAATAACAATTTAAACATGGTCTAATGTTAAATGTATTACTATGTATATGAACCGTAAAACCTGGTATACTGAAATTTTGCAGATACGTTCTTTACACGTATATAGCGTAAGTTAGCACTAATGAAGGAATTTACGAAATTCCTTCTCTAAGGGTGTAAAATAAGGGTACAAAGATAGTATGAAAATTCGTCAGATTGAAAATTAAACACCTGAAATTATAGATTCACGCTCTTGTTTAACAAATGAAGTCATTGTGTTAATTGGTTTTGGAAATTCAATTCCTGCGCGAGCGAAGCCGCGGGCATAAGCTAGAATGCAAATAGAAGTATTTGAGCTATAAACAAAAATTTTAATGACATTTTCTGTAATGCAATGCAATGTTACTTAGGAAATAATACTTTATCATTATATGGTATAGATCGGTGGAGTAGTCTAGCAGCGGAGACGCGCGAAGTGATTTGCACCGAGAACAAGCGCTGCTCCGATTTCGGAATAACCGATTTTGAAGACTTGTATGCTGTCCCCATATTTTATCATAACATGTCCAAAATTTGGCAACGGCCTGCGCGTAAAACAGCCTCTGTAGCGGCGCTCCTGAAAATATTACGCAATGCAAAACGTAATCGAGTCCATATTGGTGTGATATAATAAAAGTAATATATAGCACGTGCGTACATTTAATGCATAAAATATTTTTAACAGTATGTTAAAAATACATTTGCGCTGGTTAATATCGTTACGGCAGGATTATAACAATATGTAAGTGTGGAGGTTTATACATTTGGAAACATAAATGTCAGCGAAGTTAAAATCGGCCTTACATTAAAATTACTTAACAATTTAACAATTTAACTTAACAATTTGCAAAGAAAAACAAAAAAATTGAGTAATAAAATTTTCAATTTGTCAGAATACTGCGCTTTTAAATTATCATGTGATAGAAATACGGGGCAGGGTATAGTACGAAAGTGCCAGTTGGAATAGTTTTTAAATCTATACTAATATTATAAAGCTGAAGAGTTTGTTTGTTTGTTTGTTTTTTTGTTTGTTTGTTTGAACGCGCTAATCTCAGGAACTACGGGTTCGAATTGAAAAATTATTTTTGTGTTGAATAGTC
>DWDX01000135.1:0-36950 GCA_018245675.1 Agara michaeli | reverse complement strand
GTAGACTTGTAACATCTTTATATGTACCCATATTTGTGCAAATAAACGTCTTTGTCTTTGTCTTTGTCTTTGTCTTACATAGTATAAAACAAAGTCGCTTTCCGCTGTCCCTATGTCCCTATGTACGAGTATGCTTAGATCTTTAAAACTACGCAACGGATTTTGTTGCGTTTTTTTTAATGGATAGAGTGATTCGAGAGGAAGGTCTATATGTATAATAATATATACGCGGGACTAAGTCGCGGGCACAAGCTAGTAAGAGATAATAATAATAAGAGATTTAATCCGACGTTAAGGCTGTGTAAGTCTACGGGTTAGATATGGATTTAAACATATCAATACACTACAAAGGTTGTATACATATTGTGTTTGTTGCTCTTGTCATATAACAATTGAAATGTAATATAACACAATTCATATAACATATTACTAAGCCATAGCTTGTATTAACTACACATTAGCTCTACAGATAAAGTTTGAATTATATAAAAGTATTGGACAGCGACTAATATTTTGATATGCTTATTAAAATTATATTCAATACTGAAATTAGTGCTACAAGTTCAAAAGAAAACATTAAAAGACGCCCAAATTTCTAAACTACGTTTATTTGGTATTCAAGAATTAAGAAAAGAATGGAAGTCAAACATCGTATATTGAACAGGTCTGTCAGAGTGGGGTACTAATATATGCGCATATGTATAATGATATCGACTGCATTGCCCAAGTTGTGTTAAGAAATATGAAAACAGCATCCGCGAGACGCGAATGGCACCCCTGCATCCAAAAATATGTCTATTTCACGTTCACCTAGACTCTGTTGTATATTAAGCCAAAAAAGTTTCCATTTTTTCCATTGTTATGCTCTTTTGTTTTATGCAATGCGAAAGCTTTGGATACTCGGTTGTTATACAAATTGGGGAAGAGTTTCATTGACGTTATGTAAAATGTGTCTGTGTTCTAAACAATAGTTCTTTCATGTATTGTATGTGTTATACATTCGGTTATATAACTGTTGGATGCTCGATATTTACAAATAGTTCTAATTTATCTATAACTAAATAGGTTAAGATTTTACCTGTAGATATAATCAAACGATTCACTTATTAATATCTTATTCGTTATTGAAATTAATTATTTTTGAAACTTAAATAACAGTTCATCTTTATGTAGCTGTAGAGTTGTTTTAGATTTGTTTGTGTTTCTAATTTTTCCTTTTTTAATTTTCATGCACATGTGTAAATGTTTGCCGCCTGTAATTACTTATAAACTTATTACCTGTAATTACTTACCATTTCATTAAAATATATGTAACCAAATAATAATAATTAATTGCATATCTTTAATTAACTGTTTTCAAATCATTACATATAAGTCAATATCGAGCGTAGTTTTGTTTACGCACAGACAAATGCCAAACTAGATTACTGTAACAAAGTAACAACATAGTCAGTGACATCAAAGATGTCTTAGAATCCATAAGAGATTCAAACTGAACAGCACAAACGAACAATAGACGTGCACACAAACATAGCGCGTACTATGTGGTGGCATGCGACACCTGTGAGTAGTGACGTCATCAACTAATGCACTATCCGACCTCATCAGCCTCTGCAGGTGTTCTCGGTTCGCGCTAGAGAAATAATTACCGGCGAAAAGATGAGATGCGCATCCTCATTATTTAAGACGGTAGACTATGTGTTTCAAATACACGTGTAACGCTCACGGCACAATGAATTATTCTTTTCTTTACCGCACTCTGCAAACGAAGGCACATTGTCTACTTACATGAGCAACTCTGTTTCTTTTATCGAGAACTTTCATAACAGCGCGGCAACGGTGTAAGGTGTTCAAATGATTCAGCGCTAATTGGAAGCGAACGACTTTAATACATGAAGCGGCAATTCTGTTTGAGTATTTTAAGTGCATTCATCATATTTCAGCACTCTTTTATTTTATCGTACAACCTGGGCAATCAAATATTTTGATTCAATGTTTTTTTTTTTAAATCACGTAAAGAGCCTATCCGTATTTGTACAAACATGTCTAGTAAACATTTGTAAATTAATTAATTACTTATGACAATTAAATGTGAAGTATTCATGCCAACGTAATAAGGCTTATAATATTCAAAAATAATGGGCTTAAAATAATCAACAAATGTTAATTACAATTAATTTTAATATTATTATAGGTTATTACAAAAGAACCACTCGGTTTTTATTTGCTATCATATTGGTAGAGTTAACATATTGAATGTGCAGTTCGACCATTTGTCTGACCAAGTTCGTCGTGTCTACATTCGTGTGTACGATTAGTTCAAATATTTTCAACTGTTCCAACGCCTTAAAATCGTCTCTATGTTTTACGGCAACGTTAAATAATTCGTTTAGGATATCCTTCGTTTTCTTAATTAAGCTCAAAATGAAGCCTACTTTGTACTGGGCGTCGCCGTTATATTTTTCTTTAATTCTTTGAATAGTACGTAATTTCCTTTCCGTGTCATCGAGCGTTTGCTCGACCAAGGTCGTGATCTTGCTTTTTAATTTGGCGTCTTTCTCATTTTCTTCTTTATCGGAGGGCGCTTGCAGTTTCGCCGTCACTAGCCAGTACCGTCGATTCGCATTTAACTCCGTGCTTACACTCGTCTCTTCTATAGGTGTTGTTGTTGTTGTGTCTTCATTAGATTCAACCATCTGTTCATACTTATTATAGTCTTGGTTTTCTAAGCTATCATATTCAGAAATTGAACTGACATCGCTGCAATTTAATTTGTGTATGGCACCTGAAAGGGAAGCATTTGTAAATGCATTCGTATATAAGATACCTTTTAAATAAATGCATACCTTTAATATAAAACTGTCAATTTCGTAATTTCTATTCAGCTGCTTTCAGAACACCTTCCAATTCAAGCTCTGACGGAAAAAATATTAACGTAACTCACCTAAGGAAATAATTAGAAGAAATATCCACATATCGCTAGCGTCTTATACATGATAACGAGATTTTACTGTTGATTGTGTAATTATAATTTGCATAGTAAGTACATTCTACTTAATTGATAAGCGATATCACGTAACTTGATTAAACCCTTTTAACGAACTGCTGTAATTAAAGAGTTTCATACAGAAAACCTGGTAATAATCGGAAAGTAATATGTAAACGTAATTAAATATAATGATTTATTAGAATTTAATTTAAAGAAGAAAAAAAAATTTCATCTTTTTTGTGAAATAGAGAATTGAAGTTTTTTAATGAACGAATTTAAGTTTTTGGAATTAGGGAACGAATGAATTCATTAATGAAAGTACGTTATTTTAAAATTTCCAAAGTTAAGTACATACTCATTACTGTACTTAGGTATTTTCATATAAGTTGTGTGTAGGTATAAGTTTAGAGTGAAAGCATGTTGTATCCCACTAAAATAGGTAGTAGTAAATAAGTTTCAATAATAAGAGCTTCATTAAACGGAATCTCTTTCCAAATGGCCACCGTTATTTTCTTTGCTGTGTCCATTTGAAGTTTTTATCTGACGGTTTTCTGACATCTTGTTTTGCGTTGTGGAGACTAGAATTTAAATTTGTCGTTTACGAATGGACATGTTATTTAAATTATATAATAAACGATTGCTATTTCGTTTGAATAAAGTGTGTTTTAGAAAATGCCATAGCATCTTCGGCCTGAAGAATTTAATTTCTCAAGACAAGGTAGCTCATATATTTTTCTGTAAAATGAATCTACGAAGTAATTTCTTGTAGAATATAAAACGATTGGTAATGGTAAACTAAACTAGGATGGACCGTTTCAGTAGGCGTAGGTAAGCGTGAATAGAACGTGAATGTGTCGCAAGTTATGTGGCAATACTTACACTGGCGGGAGCATACCCACCGCATATCCACCACTGATCCTGTGCGGTTTTGTGACGATACGGGTTTCTGGCCAATCGGCGGGTTTGGTCTGTCGTATGTTTTTAAGTCACATTGAAAGCCTTCGGCGATTTTCAGTCTCATCACGTAACGATCATAATCAGGACATACTGCTTAACATACCTTCCTAAGTCACGGAGAAATATTTGAAAATTTGTCACAAGCAGATTATCAAATCAAATGCCGAACGCCCCAGTTTCGTTGAATTTTAGACATCGCTAGCAGTCTTCAACTGCGTTGGAGCTACGAGCTGTTCTCATGTTCACATATTAACAAGTAATCTATATCCACAGCTACCTAATGTATCAATACTGCCAATGCACAGTGACAAGCATGAGTTAGCGATCGAGATGATAAAGCAGCACTACCTGTCTGAGCATGTTTTAGTGCGCGACCGCTGCATGAATCTACTCGAAGACCGGGCTTTGGACGAATATATACTTTCTTTGCTCAAACAGGGTATAAAAACATATTCATTTTTGATTGATTAAACTCTTTAAGGGACCAATGCATTAATGATAATCGACATCATTAATGAAAATTGAAATTAATGACGTCGACTGTTCAATTCATTCTAGGAAGCACGTAACATATAAGTAGATGCTCAAGAGTTTTTTATTTGTCTTCCTCTGTGTCGATACTAGATACACATCGTCCGGCCAACAATGGCATTCCTTTAATGGTCGTGCCCTTTACGATACAACAGAGCATCAGATATGCCAGAGAGTTGTCTATGTGATTTTATTATATCGAAATAGTAGACGTTTATATGGTTTACTCAATCCATAGAATAGTACTGGAATAAAGGTATAGTAAAATGAACTAAAAGACAAAGGAGTTGTAAGAATTAAATATTAAATAGCAAACTTACTTTTAAATTGATTAATCCACACGAAAACAGCGTAATGTGGCAATTTGTAACGTTACAGGCAGAATTACTTTATTCTTGTAGCCAACAATATCAAACAAGTTTAGATACTAATAAGATTTGCATCAATTACAATATATGATTTATTGTATTTGTATTCACTTTCTAGGTAATTCCTTGTACGTTAAGACACGTGATGGTACGGTAGCTGGTCTGTGCATTAGTTTCGCCTCAAGCCCTGTTGATCCCAAAAATCTTCGTAACTATGCATTTTATCGACAGGTACTTTCACTCATATTATGTTTTATATTGTTATAGGTACATAATATTTTCTGTTTAATAAAAAATAGTATAATATTAACTTAAAAGTATGCTAGATGTCATTCTTGAGATATTCTTGTTGTCAGGATCCTAACACCAAAGATTTCTTGTACTTCACTGCTAAATTGCAAGAAACACCGAATCTGTGGAACATTTTTAAAGAATCGAAAATCTTGGAGGTATGGTATGGACATCGTAAAATAAGCCGGCGTAAAACTTATCTATCTTGAACACCTACTATGTAACCATTCCGTTACGTCACGAAACGTTCCAAGTGGCTGTTCAAAAGCAGCGTATTTCTGACAGACTATAAATAGTACCTAAGTAGTTCAGATTATCTATTATTGATTCCCGTGCGGTATACCTTTCTTGGTGATGGGAGAACCTTCAAAACCGCGACGCCTTGGGAGCGACCCTCAGCGGTGGAAGCCTTTCATTAGGCAATATTATCCACGGGGTATACCTACAGAACACTGTACCAGCAAGGTCTATTCTACGCGTAAGATAAGTTTATTGTTATTATATGTGTAATAACTGTTGCAGATAAAAATGTTGACCGTTCTGCCGGATTATCGCAGACAAGGTCTAGCAACAATGTTGGTTGAGAAGTCGCAGGCACAAGGCCAAGATCAAGGTTACAAGGTTACACGCATGGACTGCATTAATCCTCACGAGTAAGTCTAAATGTTTACTTCAAGTTTGAATGTTAAGCAAACTCTTAATATATAGAGTACCTTTTAAATGTAATCTTTGTAGCTGTTGTTACCTTTAAAAAGAGTGGCTTTTTGAGATATGGAATATATCAGATTCTGCAAACGACCTTACATAGTGGTAATTACTTACTGTGTTCCTCAATTTCAAATCAAACATTTTCACCGCAGCTTAGGCATATTCTTTTTCTATTTTACGAATATATTTTTATACGAATACTCGGAAACGTTAAGGTGCATTAATGCTATTGAGTGTTTAAAGATATTTTATTGCATGCTAAGTATGCATTTCGTGCAAAATTACATTGCATTATCGCCATTTTGGCGTCTAATTAGATATACTATCACCTCTAGTGTTATTTATCAGATCTGGTGTTCTGGATTTGCTCATCGCGTTGACCGTGACTGCTCACGATGCTTATCTTGCAGGTACTTAGAATGCAAATGTTAGCTCCTCATGTGTTAGTACCATTTGCTAATCGTGACGCAAAAGTAAGAGAATAAACATGCAAATCTGTTGACCGACACGACCACCGATTTCGAAATATAGTTTCAAACTAACACATACAAATTTGTATAGTAAATATACGTATATATATATATATATATATATATATATACACATAAATGTTAACATACTAGTTACATTTTGTAGAAACAGTTGTATGAAGGATTTATAACATAAAATTGTTTATATATATATATATATATATATATATACATATATACAACTGTTTCTACAAAATGTAACTAGTATGTTAACATTTATGTCAACCATACTATACGTAAAGCAGTGATAGACTAGTGGTTTGATATTCAGCCTCCAACTCCGCGGGGTCTGTGTTCTTGTTGCGAGCGTTTTATAACTTAAAAAAATTTAAAATCACCCGTTATAAATGAAGGGAAATATCGTGAATGAACCAGCAAAACTAGTGTGTTATCGAAATATACAAAGGGGTTTATAGATTCGTCGATAATAAATTAAATAAAGTGTACTTTCCTTTTAGTTACAAAGTGGCAGAGCGTTGTATGTTCAAGTGTCTGACGAAGTTTCCCCTGCACAAGTTGCGCGGGACCAATGCACCGTTTATAAAGCGCATTTCGGAGTACAACCGCTGCGTGCGGGTGTACGTCAGCCCCAGCGCGCAGGTGGACCTCCCTGACGCTAATATAAAGGAACAATTAACCGAATTGGAGGATGTGCTCGGCTGAATTGTGTAAAATAATGATTATTACAATTAAAAGTATGTGGAAATTATTGATTTAATTTATTTCTGCAACGCTTTGTATGTAGCACTAGCTGTGCCCGCGACTTCGTCCGCGTTTAAATTTAATTATTTTATAGAATTCCAAAATAAAAGCAGCTTAAGTTACTCCTTATTACACCAGCTTTCCGTCAAAATCGGTCAAGCCGTTCCAGAGATTAGCCGCAACAAACAGACAGACAGACCATCTAACTAAGATGATCAGTATTAGTGATATGGTGTCGACAAATACATTCGGAAAGCATAATGTGATTATTATTTAAATGAAATTATCTTGAGACTGTTTAATAGCTCTCATATGGTAGAGAACAATACCTTAGACTTAACATTGATTCTTACATCCAATGACACATAATACGTAAATACGTTACATCTCTTCATAATGCTACGGAAAGTGTTATATTATCAGGGTATATCACTACATAGTATAAAACAAAGTCACTTTCTCTGTCCCTATGTATGCTTAAATCTTTAAAACTACGCAACGGATCTTGATGCGTTTTTTTTAAATAGATAGAGTGATTGAAGAGGAAGGTTTATATGTATAGTAACATTTGTATAATAATATATGCGTGGAACGAAGTCGCGAGCAAAAGCTAGTAATAAAATAAAACAACACACCGAATGTCCTTATATCACGGCTTTATTATCAATAACCATCATCACCTTAATTATACATCTAACCTTCACGTTATAATAATGCATTTTTAAAAATAAAGTATCTGGTTACTATTATCTATACTATTGCAAAGCAAATCAAGTTTGCAAAGCAAGTTTTTATTGAACTTGAAAGAGTAAAGATGTTCTTACATAAAATATATAAAACATTTCAAGACTTTACAGGGTTGTCAACGAATCTGCATGACATTTCAATAAATATAAATTACATCACAGAAAATAGAGCTAAGACATATTATTTACATACTTAAACATGTGATTAGTACCTAATATTTTAAAACCAAATAAGTTGAATGAAACAAGCTAAGATTGATATAAAATTACTTTGACATTAGATATGATTTTTACAATTTTGCAATTGTTTTGAATAAAAAAATATAAAACGATTAATTTACTCGATATGTCACATATATTCACATACAGATGTTGATAACTCTAGATCAAGCTTTAATGAGTATTCGATAAAACACAAAAGATGAGAAATTGTAAACAAGCTATTAAAACCAAAAAGTGTTAAAAGTTCAAATGAACAGGTCAAAGGAGATAAGGCGTGAGTATGTTCTTCTCGAACCACTCGTCCGAGAACGCCAGGTGCTGGCCCGGGCTCGACAGGAACACCAGCTTACCGGCTTCGTTCATTTTCTTCAATCCTAAACGATCCTAAAATAAATATTACAAATGTATCTTCAAAATATTTCAATAATGGTTTCCAAGAACACCTTCGGTCGCATGCACAACGGCGTTTCTCTGAACATACTAAGAAATTACATTTAATGCCCTTATTTTAGATCTACTACTGCCACTACTGTGAATCGTGACGTAACACTCTTCATTCATAACACGGCTATTCCAAATTTAAATAAACACAATTTCCAAATTTAAATAAAAACAACTTCGAGGATTTTTTTTACACAAAACTACTATTTTTCGACCATTTCTATGGCCCACTGCTGGACACGCGTCTCCTCTCATAGTGCGAGGGTTTTAGGCCATAGTCTACCACGTTAGCCACCTGTGAATTGGCAGATTTCACACACCTCAGAAACATTATAAAATTGTGTAAACCCCCAAGGTGTGTAACGATGTTTTCCTTTACGTTATAAAATTTACTTAACAAGTCAGAGGTTTGAAGCCAGACCTACGGAGCGAGAGGCTTCAAATCACCGGCGTCCTACTGCTTTTTCTATCAAAACCGCTTACTTCGATGTAAATATCCGATTCCTGCAGCGTGATGACCGTCTTCCCTTGGCCGGGCGCGTAGAAGCCGAACCACTCGGTCTCGCGCGGCTGCACCACGGTGTCGTTGTCGAACATCACCAGCACGAAGTGCTCCAGGCGGTTCAAGTTGTCCGCGTACAGCTGGTTCGCGAGCAGCTCGTTGTTGATGTCGGAGAGAAACTCGCTGCGGCGTTTATACGTGGCCTCGTCGAGGGGGTCGTGCCAGTACGTCGCCTGCACCAGAGATCTTTGCACCCAGCTGAGCTTGCAAATACATATATAAAACTTTTTAACAATACTAAGCCGCCGAAAAAACTTGGAAGTTTTATTTCCAATAAAAAAAAGTAACATCACGCCTGTAATCCCCTAAGAGGTAGGCAGAGGAGTGTAGTACACCCCCACAATTCACCAGTTACGTTTTACGTTTTTCCCAATAAATTCCAATAAATAATTATCAAAATCGGACTACTCTGCGAAACGTTATGCGTGGTCATACGTAAAAAAAAAATATACACGTCGACCCGAGAACCTCCTCCGGTTTTTTTCGGCGGTTAAAAATACTAATCGCAATTACCGTGTTTTCCACGCACGTGTAAAATATGGAACGTACTTCCTTCAAAGACATTCTAATTTTCTCGAGACAGTGAAATGTATGACGCAACATTTCGCTCTCCGACAACTCTCACCGAAGCTTAGAACGATTACTTTACTTAAGTTAATGCGGAAATTGCACTTCAATAGATAGTAGGTAAACTTCTTGCTGAATCATTTCGATTAATGTGTAACTTACGCTTAATGGCACGTAGATACGTACAAGAAATTTTAAAAATAGAACAATAATTATGGCCGCACATTGAATAGGCAACAACATCTATGTATAACAACGATGATAATAAAATCATTCTCCTTGATTTAGTTTTTTATTTCATATCTGCCATTTAAATGGCTACCATTTCTGATTTAGTGACTAAACTAAACTTGGATACAGTTCCAGCATTGGAATAATAAAGGAGACTAAAGGAAGAAGGCGAAATTAGAGAAAAATATTATTACATAAAACGAAACAAAAACACAGAACCGCGGAACAGACTACGTCGCGGAAGGCAATTGCCCTGCAGTATCTTATCAGGACTGCAAGGGTAATTGGAGCGAAAACATGAAGTGGACATTTTAAGAGCATCCTGTAACATTTAAAAAGTAGTGATATTTAGATAAGTGCCTATGTAAGTACCGAAATAGTTCAAACTAAACAAAACTTATTTTCACTTTAATGTGACATATAATATAAAAACATTATCTACATACTACATAGAGTTTAATGGTTGTTTACAAGTTTGTAAGTTGATAACCTTTACACTGATTCTGTGATATTGGTTTAAATACACAATATTTTAAACTGGTTTTCAGTTGCTTCTTACTGCTAAAAAAATTTATTAAATCATACCAACTTAAAAAAATTACTGATTTTTATGGACAATACAATTGTGTGATGCTTGATTTTTGGTCGGTTTAGCAAATTTCTTTGATGAATGATAAGTGACTTGGTTGGGGAATAATAATACATATAAGCTGATTTCAGATAGTCTTTTGTTACCTGGTATAAGCAGCATAATTGAGAAGTTTTCGTATGTAATTGCATGTCTCATGCTGCAGGGCACCACAGTTTGGTAAGCCATACACTCCCTGATGCTGACCTCCGAGCGATATCAAATTCTTCACGGGCCCAATTCTGTGACCACACCTCTGGACGACAGCTCGTCTTTAATGTAAAACAAATACTTATTTCTCAAATGCATTATAAGAAAATATAGTGTCCTATTTTGGAATTGACAGTTTGAAGATGCTGTATGCCATTTGTTAACATCATAATATCGAAAACTAAAAACTTACAAAAACTGACTTCCTTGTGAAAATCCAATTGCGTTGAATCCTTTATTCAATTTAGGATCTGTTGCCAATTTGTCACATACATACTGAATTTGCTTGTTAGGGTGCATGAAATAGCCATTCTCAAAATCTTCAATAGTGGAGTTACCGATTCGCAGTGATGTTACATAAACTCCAGGTATCTCCTTTTCCAAGTATTTTTTGAAATAACCTAAGCTAAATGATACACAACACGTATCACCTAAAAATTAATTTACAAATTTACATAGAGAGATGAGATATTTTTGTTTCAATTAGCTATTTTTTAATTAAAATACAAATTACATTTATACAATTAAAATTAAACATTTTACAATTTAATTACAGACACAGACAGATTTATGTAAATTAGATAAATTTATTTAAATGTCTAGAAATTAATGAATGTTAAAAAAGAACTCACCCATTCCATGCCATAACACTATAGGTGTAGGATTTGCAGCACAGAATTCGAAAATAAACGGGAGAATCCACCATGACTTCATCGTTTCAAATAAATTAGAAATAAATATTTCTTACCGAACAAGTAATAACTATTGATTAAAATATCAATGTGATACTCGTTTTAAATACATAGAAAAAACATTAATTACGACAACAGCATGCTAGTCATATAGTCGTATTTTCTATTATAACAATATTCAAGTACGCAACAATTACAAGCGACTGGATGTAAGATCATTAATTGACGATCAGGTATTTCAATTGCTTTGTGCGATCGCGCACTGACTCTCAATTGAAGTTATTGCAAAATTTCAATCAATACTAACCGGCTCGAAGTTAGTACTAGAAGTTGTTGTGAACAGTGTATGTAGTTTATGTTGATTTATTTAAATGTTTACAAGTATAGATAATGTAATCACAGTACATGTCATCTTGACAGCAGACACTTTGACATGACAGTGACATGTGCACTGTACCCTGAATGACTTAAAAATCAGAATTTCTATCAACTATACATATGAATCGCTTTTAATTTAATTGTATTGTAATCCCTTGTAATAGTGTTGCGACGCAGAATTTAAATTATTTCGTAGTCATAGGATCTTTATTTAAATTACATAGCAAGCCCCTCTAGTGGTACAATTAAAAAACATTTACACAACTGACTTTTTCATTTATACGGAATATAATAGTTTTACTACAATAGTCTAGATGGCGATACTGCTACGTATAACAAGTCTCTCACTAGATGGCAGCATATTGATCCAAATGGTAAGCTAACTTGAAAGTACTGTGCCATTATAACCTTTGATTTTTGGTTATAGATTTTTTTGTGGCTTGCAGTTTAATAGTAAGTTCTTCTTCACGATACCTGTTATTTTTAAGTTGGAAAAGATAATTTAAAAACAAAAAGATGTTTATGAACTTACTTATGTTGGTATATTATTCCGTAATACCTACATCAACCATTTTTTATAATCATAAATGAAAATTTCCAGTATATTAAATTATTTTATATATCAACTATATTTTACCTATCAACATTAATATATCTGCCTTTTGTTGAAAAAAAAATTTTCACACAAAGTAAAAACAACAGTAATATTATTCCTTTTTTATTTGTGCCATTTGGTAACATTAATTACATAATGATCTATTGATAAAGTAAATAATCACATACTGCCCGTTTCACATATTTGTTTGGACTGAAAAAAGTTTGATTTAGAAAACAAACTTTTTTTTTAATATACATACAAAATATCAATACAGTAGTGCTAACTTTCAACTACGATTAAACACATTAATGTGCAATTTTTTTATCGATTAGTAATGTTTCAATGTTTCTTATAAGAAAAAATATTTAGCATTCAAAGAACTAAGTCTTTATAATTCATTTTACATACATAAAATTCGTCTTAATTGCTATTTTTTGGAAAATTCCTCAAAATATTGACACAGTCAGATAAATTAAATTCATTGTAATAGATTATACAAGTTATCGTTTTTTAAATATGTGTAAAGTATCATTATATTTGTATTTATTACAGAATCAATAAGATCTCCTTCGCGATTACCTAACGTATATGATTATATAGGCGTAGATACGAAAATGTTTTAAGGATAACAATTTGGAGTTGGTGAGTGGTATCTTAAAGAAAATATGATAATGCGTAATAGATACATTTGCATGTTAATCGCTAGTTGAACCTAAATGTAGTCATCTGTTTGATTTTGCGGCCATTGTTATTATCCGGCATTTTAAAATGCCACTGCTGAGGAGACGAGGACCTATCTATTATAACACAGTCGCATGTTTGGTTGGATTTAAAGTATTGACTTGGTGATTTAATCGATACTTGCTCTATTATTGCATTATCTTTTCAAACATTTGCCTCACACTCGCACGTCACAATATCGCAAGTCAACCTTTAATTGGACTAGCTTGTTATATGACACTTGATAAGAATTCATATTTCATACATTTTCACGAACTTACAATCTAGATCACGTTTGTTTTATTTCTTTGTTTGAATAACTTACATATTATACTATAAAATACATAATAATTATATTATTTTAACACAATCACAGTCTCGTAAGGTAAATCACTTGTGGTCCGTTGTAACCACGTCAATGTTTCATTACTTCTAAGTAATTCAGTTCGTTAGCTAGATTGAATAACGTCCCACGAACAAGGCCTCACTTTGTCGTCCTGTCGCGGCGTTTCGTGCTTAAAATATGCAGTTTGTCTCGATGACAACTAGATTGCTCAGCCTCCTAGATTAGGTATAATTTTCTGTCAGATCTATTGCATTACAGTATTCTCATGGAATCCGAATGCTTGACAATGTTTTTTTCTATACTTGTTAGTTTTTTCGGCGTTTCGCAAAAGTCACTTGAATCCGAAGAGTCGATGAGTCGATGTCTGCTGTAGGACATTATTCTCCTGGTTCTCGTGTCGGAGTCGTATGTCAGCATGATGTTGCAGCCTTTTCGTAATCTGAACGGGACGCGGTAAGGGGTACTGCTTTGCACATCAGACATTGACCGTATGTGTCTTCTTAACTTGGATTCCTTTGTGAGAGGCGCGAACAATAACTCGCCTTGCAGCTTCTTGTCCTCCACAGACCTGAAATTGAGAATGAAACCTATTAATGGTTGAAATAATTAATGAATAAAACGCTTAGGTGACGCGACGCAGTAAATAAATGATAACCTTAATTATTAGCCAAGAAAAATGTTATTGATAGCTCAATACTCGATCATTGACCCCATTATTTTCAAAGAAAATACAAATATGAAGCTTATATCGTTGACGCAAAGAGATATTCACAGGAGAATCCTGTGCCCGGCAGGTTATTGTAAACAATTGTGAGTAATGTAAATAAAATAATTTATGATTTTTTCTTACTAAGTCAAGTAAGCACATGCATTTAGACTAAAAATACGAAATTTGAACAATTTCACGTAAGATTAATGAGGATGGGAGGAGGTCGAGATAAATCTCAGTACGTCTCATGAAGGGGGTCGAATAATTGCCACCATAACCTTAAGTAATTACTGGACGGCTCCAAGGTTGCAGGCAGCCGGACGATTGATTCTAATTAAATACAGACATAATATAAAGATGCGCAGAATATATAAAACGCGTGATGTTACGTATAGTAAAAAGCAAATATGTATGTCGTGCAATTTATATAGCACCCGGCTACGTTATTTGACACACCCGCCAGATATTATTATTATATTTGCTTAAACATACATCAGCGTATTTGTTCTTTACAAAGTCACGAGATAACTGCTGTAGCTAGGTATAATCTTATAATGTACTTGAAATGTGTCATCGCTTAAGCGCAGTTACCACTGTCTTCGTTAATATTGAGATACTAATGACGCTTATATGTTACCCGTCGCTTTATTAGTACCTAAATAGTTAGTATTGATTTATTGCTGTAAATAAAGATATAATAATCGTGCAATATCAACTAGTACTCTTGTAGTATTTGTAAAATGTATCGTCTTGATCGGTAAAGTGGCGAATCTGACATTTAATAAACGTAACGTGGCAGACATTTATTCCGCCATTTTTTCTATGATCGCCTGTCGGATAAGTCAATAACCGAAATTATAATTAAATTGTTTTCATGATGTAATCCTTTTTTACCGCTAGTATCCAAATTACAAAAACATTTTCGTGTATTTTATAAATTGTAAACATTACTTACAAAGGTTAAGTGATTATAAACTAATTTCTCTGTATTTCTGTATTTACTTCCGTAGCGAGACTTTACGTATGTGTGTGTGTGTGTGTGTAACAAACCACAAAGTGAACGTTTCAAAAATAATCGCACTTGTTATGCAGTATCACTTATTTTATCGTCCACATCGATTTCTTCCGGGACGTTGTTATTGTCCATACACAGGTAATTAGTATGCATACAAAACCTAGATAATTAGACTACGAATATTTGCATATTTTATACAAAACAAATAATAATAAAGCGCTGACATAGAGAATGATTTTGGAATTATATATATTTTATTGATTGAACTATCAACGTAATACACAGGTTTCTATTAAAATTCGACACGACTTGGCCAATTTTCGGTTTTTAATTACACAGCAAACATGTCAAGCAAATGTAATTCAAGCTGCCTTTTTAACAGACTTCAAAAAGGAGGAGGTACTCAATTCGTCTGTATTTTTTTTTTACATTACCTATTTGGATAAAACTGTGGAAGTTTTCATTTAATGACATTATTTTCCATTATCAGTAAATACAGAATTTCATATCAGCTCATACATAAATTTTCTTTACTGATAATGGTGATGATTAAATCTATATAATAATTCCATATTCAAGACAAAGATGGTACCAACTAACGATGACAATGATAATTTAATGGTTGTGTGTAATTAACAGTTAGGTAACACAAACAGGTGTTATATTAAACAAGATATGCAATAAATTAAACGTTACTGCAATTATATTGAAGATGACGGCCATCTTAGCAATTAATTCACGTACTATTCGTGATTATTTGTCGTTTCTATTATTAGAGCAGTTATTTGTTTTCCTATTACACTTGAGTTCTTCCCCAGATTCTCTAAAACATTATACTAGCCCAGATTACTAATGCTTTTAATATGGCACATATACGTTTCTTGAGATACTAAATTTTCTTATAGATATATATCTATAAGAAAATTTAAATACATGGACTACCTTTACAACACTACTTATATACATAGACTACCTATATACAACATTACAAAATATATTTAGCTGTTTATTTTTGTCCAACCGACCTTACTTAAAAAAATACATAATTCCGGCTGATGTTGCCAAAATACCGCTTATTTCAACAATAGGCAAGGGAAGTCAGTATTTATTGATACCGAATAATCGTAAAAAATATATTTACGAACAGGTTTTACGTATGTTCATGTACTTGAGTAACTTAGTTGCATCCTTATAAAGAAGTGGGCATTAATATGTGTGTGTAATACCTACAGTGTTCCGCAACGGATATCTGTTTTGTGTTTCTCTACGCATTCTTAGCACGTCTCATATCTTACTACTTGATTGATGAATAATATCTGTAGTTTGTGTTATATGTTATAGAAGTGGAATAGTATACTGGCCACCTATGGTAGAATTTTAATCAGTAAAAAAAAATGCTTCTAAATGACAGCGTTTATTGATGTACCTAGGGTTGCCAGCTTAGGTTAGCCAATATTGTAAAGGACTAGTTCGAATAATCCGGATTTTTGTTGGCCAAGTGGTAGAAAAATTTGCTTTTTAATGCACATTTTTATTTCCACTGTAGTATTAAATGATCATAACAGCGTTAAATATTTTACAATTTTAGCCCTGTCGTTACTTATAACAATTTTTCGGAAATACGAAGTTATAAACTTTGTCTTAGGTGTAGTTATCAACTTAGCAGAAATAGTCCGCAACAAGATAATTTAAACAACTTCAAATTAGATAATTCGTCCAAAGTTATGTAAAAGGTAATCAGACACACTCCAGCATATATCTATTAATAGGTATTCATTTAACTCATCCTAAATACTTGGTCTATAATGAAACAAAGACAAACATGATAAGGCAATTGTATGCTGTTAAAGATATTTTTCGATTGTGTTTTGTTGCTATCATCACACCTTTGATCTTCATGACCTCATTATCAACAGTAAAGGCCAAAGTATGAATCACGATGAAATAACATAATTTTTTCCTTGTATTGCGGTTTATTCGTTATTAAATCGTCAGAAATGTTTTTTCTCATAAAGTCTCGATCTTTCCTTTAAAATAAATAACGAATAACGTAGACGTTCTGTCGAATTGAAACAATTTATTTATCAATAGCCTAGCGAGCATTGGTCTATATGAGCATCCAATTGATTGGTATCTTGTCGTGTGGTGGTATGGTGAAACGGTCATTCAACTAGTAAATTACGGTCGTGGCTAGCGTCGGCCGACTGAACTCGAGGGACTGTCATACCATTAATTTTTAATCGCATTAAGTACACATAATTGTCGTCGTGTTTCATTGTCGGCTAATAGTTCATAAAAGTGAAATTATCAATTAGCTGTAGGTATATAATTACGTATTATCTATGTTACAAAAAGTATTTTCTTTTAAAATCCATTATTGTAATTGATTTCATTTTCCTTACACTAATCATAACATTACTATCATATCTCTCAATATGTACATATATAACAAAAAAGATAAAGATTATGTTTTTTAAGCAACATTTATATCCATTGCTTAGTAAGAAAAAGCATTTACAATTGTAAGCCTATTATTGCAGGCCGCGCATATACATATAACACATTGCATTACAACGGCGATCTCGAAAAGTAATGTGGATATATATGACGACAGATTTACGGACATTTTTTTTCACTCGTCATTATTTTCTATAAAGATATGAAATAGTAGCAAGGTTATTTATCTAGCAAGGCAATAATTACTTTACATTCGTCACTGAAATTGTCTCAGTTATAGTAATTACTCGGTATAAGTATAACGGGTAATAACCCGAGATCAATTATGACGAATATGAAAGAATTCATGTTTATTTGTGAAACGAATTGCTCGCTAATTGTGGTTTTAATACCCCGAATCACACAATAGCTTATTTTTGCAAAAACTCATTTAAAAACAAAGATGTAATATGGCACTAATCGGTTGACACAATGAAAATGGTGTTGTCATCGCTTAAAACCATTATGTATTGTAGACAGACACTTTATTTTATTAAGTCTGTTCCCTTCTAAATACTTTACCTACCGAATAATGGCGCGTAGTATAAATAACTTCGGTTTCATTCATATATTTAAAATAATATTATTCTATTATTTTGTTAGAATGTATAATAATATTTAGAATTCTGTAACCTCTTGTCAAGAACAGTTCTACTACATTATACTCGCAGTTTCATCTTCCTTTTATTGTTTAGCCCTATTTTCAATAAAAGGTGAACTTCATTATTAAGTTAGATTTATATCTATAAATTGAGACGAAAATGTTTTAAAAATTATTTATGGCATTACATTTTATTATTTACTGCAATATTTCTTCAAGGTAAATATGGCAACACTCATTCACAAGAATTCAATTTAAAAAAAGGATGCAAATTACATTTTTGTTAATTATTTATATCACTATAGATATCGGAGTATTACGTCCTAATCCTAACTCAAAGTCGAACAATGTTATGTAATATTATAAATGTTAGTATGTTAAATTAAAGCGGAAGTTTAGCACTTTCTAATCAGATACTAATTTCTGTACAATCTCAGGTTAGCTCATTTGTCTTTAAATGATGAGAGAAGGTATATTTTTTGATACCTTTAATTAATATAAGTATGAACGGTAGCTAAGTTGGAGACGGACTTGGAAACTAAAGTCCTGCAAGGCATTAGTACAATTTGAAAAATAATTTTTGAAATTGAAATTTGAGGAAATCAAGGGCTATTCATGTCCTTATGCGGGGTAAAAGAGAGGATGTAAGCTTCTATGAAAGTATTTACATAATTATGTTTAGTGTACCTATAAATAATTGAATATCGAATACACCTTAATTATATGACACTATATTGTTTGGTACTTAAATAGCAGTTCAAAGGAAAACATTTATTTCATGCATGGAAAATTATGAGTTGAACAACATACCAGTTTTCTTTTTATAATAGAACAGCTTTAATACATTAAAAACTAAATTTAATATTATAAGGACAGATATATCCTTAAGTAAACTTGTTTCCTATTATTGCTTCGTTATTTATAAGCACTCGGAAGTTAATCGTAACGTGGAAGGGACCTTCGGCCTCTGTGATACATGGACTGACTCAAGCCGTCAAGCCATTTAAATGATTTATCTGCTTCATCAAGAACAACGAACAATTTGTACTTATCAATTTACGTTTATATTTATCTTTTTACCTGTGCCTTATTTTTATATAAAAAATGTAAGCTGTCTATCCGACAACTGCAAACGTTTCCGTTGATTTTCTTGAAGTTATTTTTTTAATATTATTCACATGAATGAATAATAATACTCCCGATATTAAGTATTCTTGTACTTGTATTGTACTCTGGAATTTTTATTATACTTGCAAAGTTTTAAATTTAGAAACTTTTTATCCAACATTTTGCCACATAATCACGTCTTGCACAATATTTTGGTTTTCCTGGTTGTAGGTAGTTTCTAGGTGAAGGTTCGGTCATTGTTTTGGGCCTGCTTAGTAAACTTAACGCGAAGAGCTCGGTTCCCCCAAACATTAGAGTTCAAAAACTCGAAGATGAACGTTGTAATGAATGATTAGAAACAAACTTTGTCACTGATAGCGGCTATTGCTCTGCGGGTACGCATTCGCCGGCGTCATCAATCATTAGGTAGTGTGTAGCAATGCACGTAACGAAATACATGCATGCCGTCTAAAAATATCGAGAGAGTTCGAATGTAGGCAACGAAATGATAATGGACTTTGATGCGATACTTGTACCGCAACTGAAGCTGATGCATTACTTGGCAAATACAGAATACATTGTTTTGCTAATAAATTTACTCGCTCCGGACGTAATGTCACAAATAATTGTGGCCCTGGTAATGATAGTACTGACGACTGAACGAACTAAATTTAAACGTCTAAATTCAACTTAACAATAAACACCAATATGTAGGTAAAGCTAAATTCTCATCCCCAGAGCATGTAAGGCAATATTTACGTATATGTTGACACTATGAAGGTATACAAAGAAATGACTTGCGTGATCTGATAATGATTTGGACATTGAATATGCATTTCATATAGCTTAACACCCCGATGACTATAATCAAACACCAAAATATGAAATGCAAAATTTTAAAAAATTGCTAGGGCACAACTCGAATTGTTTAATGTGATACATTTTATGCCACAACAGCTTTTTCATAATTCAATTTATTGCAACCTCTCTCAGTATTCTGTCTCTCCCTTCATATATTCTATCTAGTCGAGACCAGTCGAAGCAGTATCTTTCTCGAACATGATCTCCAGATGGTATACGGACGTTAAAGTCTTCGTGTACCGATTTGCCACTTAAGGCCTTGTTCACTGTTTACGAATTGAAAATTTTTCTTTTTAAAATTCTAATTTTTTCATTCAATCGCTCATGGTTTATATGTAAACTTAATGAGTGCCAGACTTTTTTTATAGTCATTATTAATCCGGTTTGGGAGCCCGTCAGACTCCCAGCATCTTTGAAATAAGAAAATAAAGTATGCCATGTTGCAGTGTGACTTTAGTCCGATAATGAGCACACGTGATAGCTTATCGTGTTTGTCAATATCAACCCGCTGTCATCCGCTTACAAATCGAGTTCTATAACGACTATACGGGATATAGAAAGAACCTGGTAAAAAATTGTTTTCAATACCAAGCCAGCCAACATATTTAAACGAAATCAATTTGAGCAGCCATTATTTTTTTGCCCTCAATCAATGTAATATCTAGGCAATTAGAATCAATTAATGTACCCGAGTCAAAAAAGTCTCTTAAATTAACTTCTAATTTACGCCACTTACGTAATGAAGTCACGTTTTATCGGTTAAAACGTAAATTTTTACAGCCCGCCGCGGTCAACTAATGTATTTCATGTTGTAAAAGTATACTGTTGTGAACTTCCTTTTAATACACTTTAACGACAATGTAGCGTGTACATACATAGTCGTACCTACGAATACGTGCATTTTGGTGTACAACACATTATTATCATTGGTCATTAAACGATATTACTGACCTTAACGTTAATTGCACAATTTTGTAGATACATAGGTACGTGTTTCAATGCAATTAATTTTATAAGTCAATATGATATACATTATACAGTAATGACGAATAGATATACGAAATGTGAGTAAGCGAGAAAATTAATATTATACATATATTACATGAAAATAAGTAATTATTATGTGTCAGAGTTTAAACTTTTTCATAAAATTAAGTACCTCTCTTTAAAAAAAGATTAAAAACAGATAACTCAAAATATTTTTTTAATAAAAAACAAATTTATGGTACAAATATTTGTTCAAAGATGGAGGCCTCTTTGACCCTTATTACAAACATTTGTTTAGTAATATTCATATTATGTAAAGATGCGTAAGTGGTATAAAAATGTAAATAACAATTAAGTAGGTATGTCGCTAAATAGCGTTTCCGACAGGAGTTTTAAATATTGTAGCTTGAAGATGTGCAGTAAACCGATACAGGCTTACAGCTAGACAATCAGTTTTCCTTGTCCAATATAGCTTACCGGCTTCTCCTCCTAGGTGACCGTGACGATACACCTTGAGCACGTAGACCCATGACGTAATATTCTTTAAGTAGACCTAGAGTTACTGGCAACATATATGTAATTAAAATTTAAATTTTATCAAATACTGCAATGTATCATCCGTTACTTTCTTTGAACGGAAGTCATTCACCTGGCTATGACCGACCCATTGGTCTAGTGATCGGTAACTCTCGACTAATGAGCTCGATAATTATGGGTTTGATTCCCAACCAAGACAAAAAATTCTGTGACGAACATATATGTATATCTGTTTATATAAATCAGCTGTCTAGTCATCATAGCACCGGCGCCAACTAATATGCAATCAGATGGCCGTGTGAATTTGAAGTGAAGTTGGCTATGTGAAGTTCTCTCAAAACATTATTATTATTATTGTATCTATCTCTTAAACTAACCAGTACTTACGAGTATGTATATGCAATTATGCAATCACAATGCCGTGTGTGAAGTTGTCTCAAAACATTAATATTATTATATATATCTCCTAAACTGAATACTACTTATGTATGTTTATGCAATGATGCAATCAGATGACCGTGTGTGAAGTTGTCTCAAAACATTATTATAATTGTTATTATTGTATCGTTTGTGACACTATTTGTGAAAAGATTTGATTCTCTTGGGAAGCATTGTTACCAAACATTATTTCTAGCATTTGGTATTATTCCTATTGTACGCTATTGAAACACTTCCTTTCTCGTTAAGCAATACTTGTCAATGTCAGAGAAGTGTAACTAGAGTTAGGTAAGGGGAAAGGACAAGCCGACGTTTGAGGCCGCGGTGCTCATTTAAGATGATTACGAGTACTAATGATCGATAATAACAAGCTAACAATATGTTACATCACGACGTATTTGACAAAGAAATGTTTAACCACAAAACAAACGAGTACGTAGCAGATCAAGAAACAAAATTTCATAACATATGAATTGAATTAGAAATGTGTTTCTAATTAAAAACGAAAAAGGTGAAAATTGACAAGTATCCGTCAGAAATTAATAAAATCTGCAAGTCGGTCGCTAATAATCTATCATCGTATTAGGCGTGCCAATGCTATCACCATACTCAACATTTAATTACATACTTTAATGTTTCATTATAACAATATATATTAACCTCGTGTATTCCGCACTTAAAGTGAACGCAATAGGCAGACGTACGAAGCAGCAGAGAATGCGCACGCGCCGCGCATCGCATACTAAATCGTAGTCCTTCAGAGTATTAACCCTCAATGATAGTTAATACGCGAAGAACGGGACGAGGTTACAGACACGTTAATTATAAAACGATTTGATACCTTGCCTAATATTTGTATTCAGTGTGACTGTTATTAGTGAAAGTTATTGGATTTGTTAATATTCTCTATTATATCTTACTTATCTGTGTATATTAGATTTGAAAGGACAAAAAAATCTGTTTTCCTTTTGTGAATATACTTAACTTAGACCATAGCTAACTTCTTATCGTCCTCTTGTGGTTGTCGTTTTAGAGCACATTCCTTACGAGAGATAATCGTTCAAACTTTTAACGTACCGTTCGAGCATACTAAAACATAAAATTTGGATATGTCATTCAACAACATGTTTGTTGAAAGTTGACTATAACTTCCAATAATTAGAACGTCATTCTCTGAACCAATAACTGATATCGTATGATTGTTACAAATATTATTTATGAGGATGACAGTTAGAATGATCTCATCGCGAGATCATGGATTATACAAAGCTATTGTCAGAAATCGTAAGTATTATAAAAACAAATATCAACATTACAGCCTTATGTAATGATGGTTATAGATGAGTCATAAGAATATTTATTATGTGTATTGCAAAACCTCGATAAGTATTAAAAGTTGTTTCTTGATTTTTTTTTTCTTTTTTACTCGCTGACAGTTGACACTAGCAACACATTAAGAAAGGTTGTGGAAAACTGAGTAATACACGTAATGCCGTGATTCACGAGTCGTTTTCAGAATTATTTTACCGATATATTAAGTAGCTATGGCATTAGCGCAACATAGGGATATTATGTTTGAATTTTTGTTATAAAAATTCACACATATTGTTATCTGTGGCTTTGCTCGCACTGCTGTGGAAATTAGGAATTTTCCCGCCTTAAAAGGTGTCTCATATCGTGACCCGAATAATTAGTCATCATAAGAACTGTTGTTTGGGATATTTATCGTATACTACATACCATACATAGCACTACTTTTTTAAACAAACATATAGTGTCACTATATATGTATATACACGTAGTCCGACACGAACGAAATTGTACGTAGGACAAAATTTATATTTTACGAACACAAATTTAAATAATTCTAATAAAGGAAATGAATTGCGGTATGACGCCACTGTTCAAATAACCTACATTTACTTACCTACCAAAGTGTTATGATCGTGTAGCTTTTATACCCTTAATAACATTCAAACAGTTATATTCATCGTCCTTTTAAAACTAATGGTGTGGGTGTATTTCTATATTTCAGTGTAATAATCTATTTGACTGTTCAATGACTTCGAGTAGCATGCTTCATTAAAAACGTATCAGATTCATGACGTGAGTGAATACACTATTAACTAAGTAATATGTGTTATATTTTCGTTATGCGCCACAAATACTAAAGCCTTGTTGAAACATTGATCGAGTTGTCATTCAGCCACAACAACCTTCGCGGGGTCAATGAACTGTAAAAGAAACTAAATTGATAACAGTGAAAACTAACGTTGGCACTTTCGCTTGATGCCTGTAGTTAATGTAAATGTATTATGGTTATTGATTAATTAATTTATGCTTTATAGTTTCACTTCATACTATACAATAGGTAATAGTTTTATAATATAACGTAATATTATAACCTATTCCATTGTGGGACTTAAACGTACCTGGTGAAATGTGGGGGGGGATTACAGGCGTGATGTTACGTTTATAACGTAATAATAAACTTTACCAATCAACACCCATTAATTCAAATTAAGGAATAATTTGAAAATTACATCAATTGTTTCACTATGTTACCCACTAGCGAAATGAATAATGATTTCAAGATCTCAGTAGACCAAAATGTAATTGTTTAGATTAAACCTTTTTACTTAATTGTTACTTTGTTTCCAAAAATGAAATGTTTACAGAAATAACATAATACCTTATACGTATTCCTCATACTAGGATAGGTAGGTAAGCATATTAAAGTAGATAGCCTATCGAAATATGAGATACGACTTGATTGACTGAACTTCAAATGATATCGTTTAAACAGGTACCTACATACTAATGGCAAATAGCCATAAATCAATATTACTATCTTTTAATAATAAAGGTGATAAGTTTTTCATGGAACAGACCAAATTACGTAAGTGGGTATAACTTGTTATAACTAGGTATGTAGAAGACTCACCGAACTTATTGTCATTCATTCAAATTCGAGCGTATTTTTAAAATCCAATAGTTTTGAAGTGAATTCTACATGTCTAGATAAACATAGAGATATGTACCTACCTAGTCACCGTGGAAAAAATTCTGGGGATTACTAGCGAAGATAAATGTTATCATAATAAAACTTTCTATAGGTACAAAGCAAATTTCCCTTTAGGTAAGGTTAAAATAACAAATCAAAATCGATTACTGCCTTTCACAGTAGTCACATTTGTCTCGGTACAGATATTTTAAAGACCTACCAAATACTTTAAAATTCGTGTTTAGTGTCTACAAGAAAATATTATGTACTCACTTTCCCTTAAAGTAGTCCGATATCTGGCTCATTTTCCAGAAGATCTGTAGGAGCAGCATCAGCAATGTATGGTTAATCCAGGTGTAAAGCTTGTAGCAGCTATCCATGGTGGCTTCTCCCTCGCGGTCGCACACAATCCTCATAAACGGAACCTCAGTCATCCGTCATTCGTGTATTAGCAAGTTGAAATCGAAAATATTCACGGTTAACATTGAAACGCGCAGACAAATTGAAAGAGACAAAAATGATACGCGTCGGAGTACGAGAAAGCGAGTGTCGAAAAACGTGCGGCGCGCCGCCAGCGCAAGGGTAGTTTGCCGGCTTATCAATTGAGTAGAGTGCCTTGAACGAAAATAGCGATAGACGAAGCACCCAACGACAAGTTTGACCGCGCTCGATCACCGGTGCACGCGAACTGACGGCCATGAGAATTCCACCACGCCGCGGCAACCGATGACGACAGATGACTCAGTACGTATCGAATGTTTGTTTCATATCGAGGCTAGCGCGGCATTTAGCTCCCAATCCATCAATTTAAATTCGAAACAATAAACAAAAACCGTAACGCCTAATGAACATCGTTACGTTGCTATTGAAACGTGCACTGATATTCGTAATATTCAACGTTACTGAATCAAAAACAATGGAAGGAGTTTACATCGTTCCGTTCCAATCACATTGAAGATCCTTGACCGGTAAAACCTAAATAGCTACGATTACAAATTGTTATACTAGTACATTTTTATGCTACAAGTATGCGCTCTACTAGCGCGCTTTAAATAATTTGGACAATATCCACGTTCTGAAACAAGTAACAATAAACGTGTAAAATCCTGGACAAATTAAAAGTAACCGTTTATTATAGATAATAATAATGATATCATTTATCAGTACCAATTCCCTGTAGAATCTGACAAACAGTTATACTTTATTCTGGAAATTCCCAAAACGGTTTGTGATAAGATATTGCTTTATTCTTTGTTAAGCTAGCCATCGCCTAATTATAATTAATTGCACATTTCCAACATTTGTACCGATTTCTATTGAAAAGATGAAATAAAAATATCCTAATGGTATATGGTTTGTGGTTTCTGGTTTCCAATCATAACAATGAAATATACGGTTACTTTTCATGTATATTTTTTCCACTTTGATTTTAGATATATGCTCGGTACTCACTTTCTATTCAGTTATTGGTTAAAATTCCAGCTTTCATTTCAGATAAACGCCTTTCCACGCCCATCCCTTCACCAAAGGTTCCTTTCCTCTTTCTTCCCACTTTCTTAAGGAGTTTAGCACCCTTCCAACCCTAGCAACCTTTGATTATAGAAAATTACATATGTTTTGAAGATTACACATCACACGGTATAACAGCGAAAGACAACATCCCGAGGAAACCTACAAGCCTAGAATTCTCCTTCATATTCTCTAAGCCGGGTAAAGTTGGCCACCACATGCTGCGCCAGCGTGGTGGGCCGTGTACTGCTTGTTTAAATATTTTTATTTAGAAAATCCTTGTCACGAATTTAAATAACCTATACAGAACAATTTATTGTTTTGGTCCAACGTTATTATTTTTGTCGCATAAAATTGACTTTGGCACACGTTCAAAGTTTTTGGAGAGTGTATAAAAGTAAAATATTAGACAAGCTTGGTAAGAACTGTTTATTTTGTTGTTTAATGTTTAATTTCTAAAAAATTGTTATAAAACCTAGATAAGCTATGCATTGTTCATATTCATATAATTATGATTTATATTGAAATTAGAAATATATGTATAAAATTGTTATAAACACTTATATAAACTTACAATAATTACACAAATAGCCTAGCCTATTTCTTAATAATAAAAAAACAAATATTACGTACCTATACAACATATACATACATATTACATATACAAATAGTAAATTGTGGCAATAATATATTTGTACATAATATAAGTAATTACTCCTCGAACTATTCTTATTCTTAAAAAACACTTTTGTTTTTTTTTTTAAAGAAAAAATTGACAAAGACAATGACGTTTATTTGCACAAATATGGGTACATATAAAGATGTTACATGATTATTAGTCCAAGCCATATTTTGCTTTTTACGGCGTACAAATTCAGGAGATGAAAGTAGAACTATAATTAATATTTACTATTCCTAAATTATTACATGTCTGACTTGTCCATCTTCGGACAACAGGTAAATAATAATTATCTGTATACTGTAATTATTCCACATAAATAAAAAATGTTTTGCGTTTGCTTTCCTTTTGTAATCATCACGTTTATAGCCAGAAACTTGGCATTCAATCCCTATTCTAATATTTATAAATATTTGTATACATACTTATGCTAAGTTGTCGTGGGTAATGTCCTCGATATTTTTCGTGTTTCATGGCTAACGAGTATGTTAACAAAGTTCAATAGATTATAGAGTGGAAATTTTTTACAGCTTGACATAAAAATTATCGTGAGAAGGGAATTACGGATCGCGTTATTTCTTTTAGAAAATTTTATCTTTTAACGGCATGGATAGTTAGTGTGCCATTAATAGCAATGACAGTCAAAGACAAACTAGCAGATAAAGCTAAACAAGCGGTAATATAGTAGAGAATTTACTTTAACAAACGGTTCTGGATTTCATTTTTAAAGTCATACTGAGTTTGTGAAAAAGTTTTTATACATATCTAATGAATGCATAAGTTAATCTATCTATGCATTTCATCAAAGATTGTATGCTTTATATTTATTACATTGGGCTTACAAGATAATGTACTTATCACACTTTTAAACAAGTTAGCATTACCTGGTGTAAATATTATTTGTATTGTATACTTTTAGGTTCATTGATTTATCGTTATCGTCAAAGGTACTCGTTACATATCGAACTGTAAAAAAAATTGAGCTATGAATATAGAGATAGAATATTCGAGAAATTTAATGGTCATTGTGTATGAGTTTACCCATGACATGTTAAAGATATGTTCCTACGCCATATTTCTTTGCGAAGGTGAACATTATGTAAATAATGTGCGTCTAACTGCGAAACTCTTGACACGTCTGTTATAACTACTGCGTAGTTTTAACATCCATCTTTGAATGAAATTGTAATTCTGTTTACGTCGTGTGCAAGAAATTTATGGATGATAGGTGTTTTTATAATGCGTAATTGTTACACCTGCAAGTCAATACAGCAAAGATATAATTAAAATACGTCCTTACTGCATGACGTCAGCTCATCATCACACGTCAATCGGCGGTGTATATGTTCAGTTGTTTCAATTTATTTCAGAAATTGATTCAAATCAATCATCTTTAATGCAAGATGTATAGAATGACTGGAGCGCATTAAAAACATATCTTAAAATTATAAATGCAGAGTCAGCCTTGGTACTGAATTGCGGAACAAAAAACGAACGGGCTACGGTCACTCGTCCACAGCCGAACAAGTTAATAATAACAGAATGATTTTAAATGTCAAATTGCTATATCTCTACCTACACCATATAACATAACATATTTGTAAATATCATTAGCACGCCATACTTATTATAATTTTGTATAATGACAATAACATTTTACCGTACTGATACAAGTAGGTAAATAACAAAATTAAAATTATGTTCTAATTCGGTAAAACGGTTTAACATTATTATTATTGGATACAGGACAATATTGTTTATATCGAATGTTTCAAATTCACCTGTTTATGACAAATTATTTACAAAATATTGTCACGAAAATATGTATTTAATTACTGTTGTTCTAGAACAATTCATGTTAATAATAGTCTCGTTATTGAGAGCGACTTCAAGCTGATCACCTGCTTCCGAAACAAGGAAGCAATTGACTCCCTCTGTTGGTGACCTCATGGATCGGCGTGATTCAACAACAAGCATTTCATGTTTTATATCAGTGTGTATTTAATTCTCACTTCAAAAGCAGAGACTATACAACATCAATTGCGTATTTATTGATTTGAACGCTACATCCACGTCAACACTGTTTCGTTGGTGCATCAAGGCTGCAATATAACAATGTTATTGGGTACTCACTTGATTAGTGGCTATTATCTGCAGTTAATACTTCCGTACAGCTGGAGGTACTCGATAGATGACGTCATGGTACGTGGTCGGCGGAGCAATGGTACCAGTTACGTTCAGAATGACCCTAGCCGAGTACAATTCTAGTACAGCCGCACCGAGTGATTCATTCGCTTGTCAGCGCAATCCTTACTTATGCCTACCGTAATTCTACAAAAATTGGCGCGTAATTACGTTGGGATTGGGAGCGCTTTATAAGCAGTAAATATTACATTTTATTTTATAAAAAATATATAATATTATCCCTGCGGCATGCCCGTAAAAATGACGCAGTCTGTTTCTTGTAATTAGTGCTGTTGTTTGATTTTAAAGTAGGTAAACAAAAAATATTACTTACCTCATATCTTTACCAAACGTATAACTACGTAGTTTGTTTACTACGAATATATTCAAATTCAAATTCAACTTATTAACTAGACTAGATTACAGCTTACTTATACCTAAACTGATTATTTATGTGATTTAGCTGAAAAGAATATATTTATTCCATTGTTTCGACTTTCGACGTCATGATAATAATGGCTTTGGAAAACTTGCTTTCTAAACTCTTAAAAACCTCATTAACTATGAATGTGTTTGATTCAATATATTTTGTTATTGGTGTGGTTAAATAAATATTTATTTTGGTAGTATGCATGTGATTTTCGTACAACTTTGAAAACAACAAAAAAAACAGTCGAATTGAGTACCTCTTCTTTTTTGAAGTCGGTTAAGAAAACGACATTGTGAAGAATGGCGGGAATTTTGAAAATGGAAGGAGGTAATGACGAACGGAAGAAGTCGTGATTGATGGAGGCCGCTGCTGGACTGTAATTTATATAATACAATAAATATAATTAAAAAATATATTGTTAAGTACCTACATATATAAATGTGAGTTTTATTACAAATGTTCATAATATTTACGTTACATCGTCATCAAGTCAAAGCAATGTGAGATTATAAAAAAGTGTTTCAGTTGTTGCGCTAAATCGTAAACTTGTATCTGGTACATGAAATATGAGGTTCGTAAAACGAACAAACAGACAATAGACGTCGAAAGATGATCATTTTATGACGGTTATTTGAAGTCTTGGTGTGAAATTATCTTTTACAACTTCCGCCAACGTTTTGTACTTTGAATAATGTTTATAAATTTGCAATTTTTTTTAATGTACATTTAAAATTTCATTCCGAATCCCACACTAGTTTTGTTGGTGCCACGCAAGCACATGCTACTAGTTACACAAAATGAAGGTTATGAAATTGATTTTATAATACTAATTATAAAATACAAATAACATTAAATTTTCATTTCATTATAATTTTCATTTTCAATAAAGGATGACAATAGCGCATACTCCGTCAGAGATCTGGCCAAAGTAAAAAGGAATAAGAAAATAACTCTAAACAGAATTTTTGGTCAATCATGATAACCTTACCAAACACAACCATAAATCAAATTAATAAAACAATTCATTTCAAGAACTGTACATAGTACGTTTCTGATTATGAATATCCATGAAAAAACTACTAAACCCTAGGTGTATAACATCCATGGTATATACAGGCAATAAGGAACCAGTCAAGTTGTAAACATTTCAACCTAATTAACATGATAATACTATTAGCATACTCTTCGTCATTTTTCATCCTACGCCGTATGGTGTTAATATAGACTAAATATTGTACACAAAACGTCATTGTTAGAAGTTATCATTAGGTAGGTACTATTAATAATTATAATTATAAGTCAGTTAAAGTCAGTATGCCTATGGACGATAACGACCACTGGTTATTAGCTGCCTATTCATTTGCTACTGTCTATTACACATAATAAAAAAAATATATATACTTTGTTTTTTAAAGTAAATTGGTATTTTCTGAAAGAAATATGAACATTTTTAAAAGTTTTATAGTCTGTAGCGGAAATTTTTGTAACGCTAATTGAATGCGTTCCCGCGATACGCGTGTGAAATATTCGAATCGCGTACCTATTTACGATCAGGCAACGTAACCCCGAACGCTCATTATCATTATAATTTCATTGACTCGGCCGGCTGTAATTCACACGGGTTGTCTGTGTAAAGTGATCCGTGTGACCAATCAAAACGATGGCAAAACACGACTCCAATTGCAACGAATAAGTATTTCCGCGCAAGCAAACAGTAAACATGGAATTCGATTCGATTTATAGATATCCTATTTATATTCATGGTCACGAAATCACCTTGATAGATGTAATTTTTCTTGATAAATGAGTACGTAACTGAACTAAGATCCTCAGGATTCATAGATATCACGGATAAAAATACCCAAATCTAAAACTAATACAGATATTAGTCAGAACGTCCATTTGGTAAACAGTTGAAATAGAAGCCATTACACTAACTAGATCATCTGCGTTGTTCTTTACACCTTGACTAGGCATTTCTTTATTGAAAATAAGTACATAGTGTTAAAAGGAGTTTCCTAAAATTTGCTAATTTAGAAACTTCAACCTTCTAACAACTCAGCAACGATTTGATATGTGGAATTGAATCTCAATATTTCTAAAATCTTGTCTATTTATACGGCAAATGGTAGTATTTTCGCGCGCCCGTCTCAAATAATCTTCTTTCATATTATGTACATATGTTTCAAGTTGTGCGTATATGTAGCTGCCTATATTATTATTTTGTTTTATCTACAGGAAAGATGCTAAGTATGATTTATTTTCAAGTAGGGTCCTAAAATCCCACATAAACAAGCCGCGACCCTGTCCGTCACCTCACAACTGGACACGGCCAATTATCTCGTTGTCTGAAATTGCTCTGTCCGGTGCAAGTCCGGTGTGTTAGCACTGATAACAATACATTTTATTAACGCTATCTCGCTGGTAACTTGTGATATTACTATCAGTACTTGCAATAATACATAAGTACCATAAATACAAAATTCTCTGGCATTAGAAACATTATACAAAAGAAACTGACTAAGATAGCCGAATGCTAAGAAACCCAGAGCCTCTAATATTTCCCAACCCATAAATTATAGAGAAAAATAACTTAATGAAAAAAGGGGATTACAAAATAATCAAACATTTTTCAATAAATATTTGCAAGTAATTGAAGTCCATTAATTTGTTTTTAAATTTGTCAATGACAGCATATATTATTAGATTTCAGTTTTTTGCGCGAAACGTTTAATCAAATAGTCTTTATTATTATCTATGCTCACTTTTTATTTTTGATTTGCCGCCTACTGTTTCCTGCTTGACCCAAACATAAACGAGCAGAAAATGCTATTAGCTTTAAGTTATATACCACTTCTATATAATGTTGTAATAAAGAGTAAATAAATAAAATAATACCTTCCAAGTCATATTTATAGTAATATTTTATTTCTTACTATACATTCTTAATTTACCTACTTGCGAATGTCTACCGCTAACTACTAAAATTGTCAAAGAACGTTCCATTTGTTAGTAAAAATGCACGAATATAGATTTCATTAGTTTGCAATGTTTAAGGTTTATTAATAACCATCAATTAGCTACGTATAGCTAAGAACAATACAGGACCTTCATACTCAAGGAGAAGACAAAATATCTTTCGTGTTCAGGTAATTTAATTATAAAGTTAAAATGCATAGCGATACCAAACTACGAAGCGAGTCACAGAAACCTTCGGCTGACATCATCGCTAGAAGTATCAATTTCAAGAAACATTGTTGATACACAGATTCTTTTATAGCAAACATATTGGTCATACACACATTCCGTAGGTATATTAATACATTATGTGTTTAGCTGCTTTAAAACAGGCATTACCTATATTTTATACCTACGTGATGCTTTTATTTATTTATTTATTTGTTTACATGGATCACCAACATAAGATACAGTATACAACATTCTTATATTAAAAAGTAAAATAGATAAAATCTGACTGTTCTTACATTTATAGGTAACCGCAACATGCTGTATTGTATTTCATAAAAACAAATTTTCAATAAATATTGTACTAATACTAAATAGGAGGTACGTCACAATTAATAAGCTTTGACTTAAATTTGGCACATTTATCGAAATAGATATCGATATCAGGTATTTCTCTTGTGTAGGCGTTGTACAGACGAGACATGCGAACGACAGGAGAATCACGACCCAACCTAGTCTTACAAAGTTTAGGTACTAATAAGTTACATCGATGTCGCGGAATTCTAGATGGAACATTGAACTGAAATCTATGCAATAGCGATGGGCAGTCGATAAAGCCATTCAACAGTTTGTGTAGAAACAACAGGTCTAAGTGAGATCGTCGCGAGGAAAGCTGCTGGAGGTGAAAGTGTTTAGCCTTGTCACTATATGTCTCGACAGTGCTCGGAATCTTAAAACGATATGTTAGACTTCGAATTAATGTTTTTTGGACCCTTTCAATCCTATCTATATGTACTTTATAAGTCGGGTTCCACGCTGTACTGCAGTATTCTAGTTTGCTCCTCACGTAGCAGTTATATAATTGGATGACAGTAGCAGAATTTTTAAAACCTTTTGTACATCTTAAAATAAAACCCAGGGATCTATTAGCTTCAGCTAAGATTTTATCAATATGGGCCGAAAATCGTAACTTACCGTCCATTTGCACGCCAAGATCTCGGATAGTGGGGACTTCTTGTAACTTAGTACCGCCAATGAAATATTCAGACTGCAATCTGCAGCGTCTTCTGGCATACTTTATGTGTTGACATTTTGTAGAGTTAAGAAACATTTTATTATTAGAGCACCAATCATAGACGTTGTTAATGTCATCCTGAAGTAATTTAGTATCTAAACTATTTTCCACTGCCTTCATCAATTTAAGGTCGTCTGCAAATAGATAGAGTTCACTGTGTTTCACAACATGTGTTATATCATTGATAAATGCATCGAAAGATACAGGTCCCAGTATAGAGCTCTGAGGTATACCAGAAGTCGCTACGAATCGTTGAGATACTTTCCCGTTAACTACCACTCTTGACATTCGGTTGGTGAGATAAGACGCACACCACTCCAGCAAGTTATAGGTAATTCCAAAAGTATGCAATTTGTTTATAAGAATCGAATGATTTACCTTGTCGAAAGCCTTGGAAAAATCGGTGTATACTGCGTCTACCTGTATATTTTGATCAACTATTTCTTTCAGTTCCGATGTGTTAAATTGGTATTGGTGGACCTTTTCGCCATGAAGCCGTGTTGTTTAGAGGTAATATACTTTTGTATGTGTGAGTAGATAACAGTATGCACAAGTGTTTCAAATAATTTCGATATTGCTGATATGATAGAAATTGGCCGATAGTTAGCAATTTGGTTCCATTTTCCATTTTTATATATGGGCACTACTCTAACTTCCTTCCACGTATCAGGAAATATTCCTGTCTGAAGTGATCGGTTGAACAAATGTGCGAGGGGGAAACCTAGTACCTTAGCACAATTCACTAAAAAATGTGGATGTATGTTATCAGGACCCGTGCCTTTACTGGTGTCCAATCTTTTAAGCTTTTTCATTATATCCTGCGGCGAAAATTCGAAGTGCCCCAGAGTTTTAAATAAAGATAAAGTTTTTGATCCGAATTAAAATGAAAAAAGCGGTGGCAATGTCAATTTTTCAACAGATTACCAAAACTAAAAAAAAAAGTAACATCACGCCTGTAAAAAGAAGTATTTGTTAAATAAAACAAATTAAAAACCTTATTTCCATTCACAGGTAAAGGATTATTGTAACGAAATGGACAAAAGTTTCCCCCACCATTAAAAAACCTGTTAATTCTGTTCTAAGGTGGATAATTATGACAGTACATTATGGTAACTGATTAGAAATATTATTGCTGTTAATACCTGTGGATAGTTACGAAATAAGATTAGATTAATTTGATGTAAAATATTACGAAACGAAAGTCCATACATTTTGAGATTAGATTCGTAACTATTAGAAAAACCAAACTAAATGTGAACGAACTATTGCATGAATGTGGAATTCGAAAAATTAACATACAGTTCCTAATACAATTAGCATGCTAACTACGACTCATGTTCATATACATACTTGTTATTGGTTCTATTTGTTCTAGAATGTTACGAGAAGTTGTAAAAAGAATAATTTCATAGTTCTGTAAAATATAAACTTAAAAATGTACGTTAAGTGTGTATACCACTCACAGGTGTATGCCAGAATTTGAACTCAAGATGACCGGAAGGGGAGACAGAAATCTAACCCATTAAGTTATCACTATAGTTTTTAGCATGGATTACATGAAGTTTTATTTATTATGAATTAATTATAGATGTCTCGATAGGAAACAGATCAAGATTACACAGTGTACCTATAATTAAAATGACTAAAACACATGGAAATATTTAAAATGTATGTATATAAAAGTACGCAGGCGTATTGTCAATTGAATTCGAAATTTAAATTAGCACACTGGCGGCAGCGTCGGACGGAAACATTGATTTAGCGAGACAGCGTGATATTATGACTAAATAACTTTTTTTACACTACACCTATAAGTATGACATGATTTAGTGAACGTTTCAAACGATAAATCTTCTAAATTATACTCATCTTCCAAAATAATTATATTAGATTACAACTGAATTTATAAAAACTTTTAAAATTTGTATCATCTGTTTTTACTACAATGTAGCATCGAAGTAACACTGTTTAAGATTTTTATTGATTCCTAAAATCTTAAATGTTACTTTTTCCAGAGAGATTGTATATATCTTTATCTATTTTTCTCTGAGAAAAAAGGAAGTTCGCGTCTGAACATTAGTAGCCCAAAATAATTTTTAAAATAATAAAATCCATTGCTTTGAAAATAAATTGCTTTTGAAATCTTTTATGCAGCTGTCTTGACATTAATATTTGTCTTTTTCCCACGATAGTTGGAGCCATCAAGTCCTCCAGAGTAGCAACATTATGTAGCAATTTGATCCTATTTGACTAATATAGAACAAGGGCTATTTTTATAACATGTTGAAAATGGCTTTATAATTTTGTTTTATTGTTGATAAAATTGATTCTTATATTAAAATATGCGGACTACAGGATCTAGTGGCACTACAGCACACTGTTGAATAGAAATTATCTTATATTTCAACATAAATCAAAGACAAAAGCTGAACATCTGAGAAGACAGTAATTATGCTCACATATCGATTTAATTAAATTACACAACATAATTAAAATCGATAGATAATACGGTAAAGATATCGCTTTTTAGAACAATGATAAATGCAAAAATGTTATGTACCTATATTTCTATGTGATATGCATATTCCTAAAAAGTACACATCAACGCCATCTATTACACAGCTCTACAAAACAAAATTTTTTTTTTGTTGCTATGGATATCTTTGTAAATTTTCATGGTATCAAGTATCTAGATTACGTATATATTCATGAAAG
>DWDX01000134.1:0-36964 GCA_018245675.1 Agara michaeli | reverse complement strand
GTGATTTAATTAGTGAGCAAACTAAGGATGAGAGGGGTTTAACCTTAGCATAACAAAGGGCTTAAAAATTTGTAATTGTATTTCTCTCTCGCTCTCTCTCTCTCTCTTACTATTTAGAGCAGACAAAGAGAAAAAACCGATCTTGTTAAGAACATTGTTACAAAATACACTGCAAAAAGGGAACGCTCAATTTAGTTACGAGAAGCTGCTACGTAACCTTATAATTTATAACAATGTCTGAATTTATCCTATCATCTTCGCTACTTTGCCTAACGTTATGAATTTTTCACGAGATATCTCCGCACGAAGAGGGTGGTACGAACAAAATCTTACTCTTAAGCACGAAAGGAGAGGAACACCCGTCTCTAAATTAACTAAGTAGGTACATAAATGTTGTATGTAAAATATGTACATATTTATATTTCAGTAGAATTGTGTATCACTATCAAACAATGTTTTTTTTACGACTAGGAAATATATGGGTACCTACATTTCGTACAAAGATAATTTTAGCTTTGTGGCTATCTCTTTACTTTTCGTGTGGGTACACCTTCTGGTAAGTAAGTAATTTCAATTAACAATATTACATTAGTATATTACAGCAAAACAACTGATTCAATCAATCTTATCTATGATATCTACTTCTGTATAATAAGAGCGCTTGTTAAAATCTTAATAAGGTCGCTTGCTGATAACTATTCATTCCTAACGGCCACACTCTTAGGCAATCTTTTTAAATCACATTTTTAGGGAAAAAAATGTAGGGATCTGAATTTACTGGTACAAGGGAATATAAGTTCACCGGTTGTTGATTAGAAACGTCATTCAGCCACCAGGCGGTGTACTCAAATTTGGATTGTATATCTTTTAGCAGGAGATATGTTTTCGCACTCAATTTGTTGGCGGTTTAAGACTGTACTCCGCGGCAGCCGATCTGATGTAGGACGTGCAAATAAACATGGTATTTTTATCGCCGCAAACCTTTATATAGTTGTGGTCGATTTCTCCTCTTTATCTTCTCAAAGCGGTGTTTGCTTTATCATGAATAAAAAGAAAGATATGCGCCGAATATCCCGCAATTTAATGACTTTTAGCACCTAGCCTGGCGTGTAGGTACTGGGACATAGAGCTAACTTTATAGTAACGATACCTTATCTTAAGAGGAATTTGATTTCTCAGACCTACTTTTTCCATATATACGAGTAGATGCTTATACTTATAAGTATTCTTTTTTTTTGTTGGCCTAAATTATGTGTATATTTATAGGTGTGGAATAAACTTAAGCAATAAAATTATAATGTGTGTAAAAATTATTAGGTAGTGACACGATTAATAAAACTGCCGTTTGTAGGTATCTAATTAAAATTTTTCGTTCCTTTAAGAATACACTTATACCGAGTTCGCTTGTGCGAAAGGAAATTTGCGATTCGATAAAAAGTCATAAAACACTGCTTCCTATGTCATAAAATCTTGCCGAGCTTGTCACGCAAATATGGCTCTAAAAGCCGGGCGTTATGTGAGCTACAAACAGTTTTTTTGCATGTTTCGTAGCGACTGCATTGTTTTATGACGGCAAAAGGGTTACCGAGTTACGTAATCTAACAATAAACGTTTTCGGGGACAATAAATTTTAATAGAGCAGAAATTTATGGTCAATTTGCGGGGACATTTACAGTGGATGAACAAAAAAACCTGATTTTCCGTGTCCTAGTTTCTTTAACATTAGGGTAGATTAAGCCCCTGAGCGTATCAAAATGCCAAGTATTAATTTATTTCTATGTATATATGTCTTATACACCTTATACCTAGACATCTGCTTCATATCTCATTTAATACTGTAGCTCTAATTAAAATCAATCACATATTTATTAGCGAAGTTGTAAAAACCTGTGTTCTATCTGTCTGTCCCACAAAGTATTTATCCTTTAGTTTTTATGGTGACAATATCATGGATATTTACGATTGAAACTACAGCTATTTGTCAATGATAACTACACTCCGACTTGTTTCAAGGGTGAAAGTGGAAGTTCTTCTGAAAAACAACCGCAGCGAGAAAGAAAAACACGATCATAACTTTTTCAATAAATTGATAGGAAACTGATATAATCATTCAAGAAATATCGGATATTACAGAACACCTAGTTACATACATTCCAAGTTTTTTGTTATTATATACCTACTTATTCAAAACTTGCAAAATTTTTAGAAATATTACGACGTTATTAAATTATTATCGTTATTAAATTCATTAATGGATGTTTTTGTAGCTACTGTAATAACTGAAACTGTAGATAAGTTTAAATGAATAAACACACATAGGTATATATGTACATAAAGCAAACATAGAAATTGCAGAGCGGGCGAGACAAGTTCTTTCATTAAGTTTGGAAAATAAAAACAATACAAGTGAAAAGGGTATCGGATACTGCGCGCATATTCGCCAGAGAAAATTTCCTATTATGATCCCTTCCCTAAAGTCAACTACAGTATAGGTCCACATTTGTATAGCGATCGTCTGCCAACCGTGTTAGTTAGATGGGGACGGGGAAGGAATTAGTCGATAGAAACAGTAACGACCATCCGTAGAAAATGTAAAATTAAATTTTGCTTCGCAACAGTCCTCCTCAAAAAATAAAATACAATTAAAACAATCTGGATAAGATCAGCGGAGGACCGAGTGTTGTGGCACAACTTAGGAGAGGCCTATGTCCAACAGTGGAACGATAGAGGCTGATATGATGATGATGATGATGAATTAAAACGCTGTAAATTGTAGACTTTCATTAAGTTTAATATTAGCCGATATAACTGTTTTTACAACACGTAGATAAATAAATAATTAAGTTACTGTTTTTATTGCTGACAAACGCACAGCACTCTTGACAGATATGTAGGTATGGATATATTGAAAGTAATTTGAAACAAAGAATGTTTTTGTTAACTTATACTACTAGCACCACAATAACTAAAAGTGGATAGAAATACACAACCATTATTAATATCGATAACATGAAAGTGTGCAGTGCATCACTACCCCGTCCCACCCGCACTCTCCCACACAGCAAACACACGTTGCCACCAGTCTAACACATACACACCGCAAATACGCTTATACAAAGCTTAAGGTACGTATTTAGAGACATAGTTTTATCCGCGACCAAGAGTGGAAATTTCAATAAAAATGCAAATTTCTCCAGGCAATTTTCTTCTCACTGCCGTGGCCTACTTTATTGAGTTCTACTGCATTATTTTCGGGTTCGCTTCGTTATAACTTTTTATAAATACAAGATTAGATTATACTGACCTTATATGTACCGAGTAATGTATGTATATGTGGACGAATAAGCAAATGTAATTTGCTGGTTCACTCCGCTCAGAACAAATTAGCTATTGTTATCTCACGCCTGCAGCGTTCGCATTACTTTTGTGTACTGAAGACAGTCGAAAACATTGTTGTTTTCCGTGCTCTTTTTAAATAATGTGCATCAATAAGTAGGCATCATTACAAGTAACGCGAAAATGTTTTTTTTTCCTATGTAAATTTAGATACTTTTATGGAGTGTAACAAATTCTTATGAAGATTTTTTAATTTAACCGTTCAGGCACATCATAAACATACATTTAATCGGTGTCGTCAACGTCAAGTGCTCAAATTTGCATTTAAAACTTTCCGCCTAGTTGGGGCGTCTAGGGAGACGGGGTGGAGTGAGAGGGCGGATTAAGGATGCTGGAAGCGAGGAAAGAATACACAATTAGCCTTCTCCTACCTGCTGGCGATAACACAACCAGTTTAATAAGACCTGCAACTTTGCAATTTTCTCACTCCTCCCTCATATTGCAAAGCACGGAATAAGTATTCGGTTACATTGGACAATTTTAAGTCGGGGATTTTAAAAACGGGTCCGGACTGCGACCGGAACTGAGGGGCCGGGAATGTCGGATCGATCAGCGGAACTCAGATAGTCGTTGGCTTTGTTGAAAAATCTAAATTAGGCCGTTAGTATTCACGCGTGTCTACTGCATAGATAAGCTATATACATTGCGTTAGGGTAGTTCAAGTGTACAACGTACTTAATGGTTGTTGTGTATTAAGTCGTGTCGTCTATATTCGATAACGAGATAGCAGCAGTCTTTCCGGTTATGTAAACGTAAGGTATAAAAACAAAAGGAATTTTCATTTAATAATTAAAATCCAAAAAAGACTCATTTGAATTGTATAAGGTCATGACTATTGTAAGAGTAAATGACTGTAACTATCCACATTATTATCAGTTGTATTAAATTACTATACAAGTATCTAACTAGACATTAAGTGAAACCATTAAGCACGCATAGGCACTCATTTATAATATAAACAATATTTAACCTGCAAGTAACCGCGTTATAAGCTTAAGACAGTTTTTATTCCGAAATCACTGACAAAAACCTGATTTTATTCAATCATTTATTGAGCCTAAATTATTTCATACAATGGGCAGAACTTTATCAATCGTCACTCTCGACCAGTCGACCCTTAATTTATTTATAGGCATTCATAATTTACACATATAAAATAGTTATTTTATTATAAAATTAAGAAATAATAATAATGCAATGTATAATAAAAAGTTATAGACGTTACCTGTAAATAAGTTTTGAATTATATCACCAGCTAAAAAATTTACGGACTGAGAAAGCGCTTATGTACCCATACAGAGCACCAGGGCGTCATAAAATGGAAGTTCATACAGGACATTGCGCGTGAATGTGCAATGTGCTACCTTGCTCGCTTGTAATATCCACAATTTGCGACTACAAAACCAACTCCGCCATAAGTTATTACTTTTAAGACCATTACCTATCCCTTCTGCACAAAATTGTATGTAGAAGAATTCTTATGTAACATTTCGTAGTTGCTCATAGGAACGGTTACCAAAACGAATTAGCGTTCATCTAAACAATTACCTATATACAAGAATAAAGACCGTCGACGAAAATTAATGCAATTTTACTGATATATGTAGACTGTGCCTCGATTTACTTAAACCAATATTATAATAACATTGGGATATTGTTATGTTTTCAGTTGAGCTTTCATAATTTCGCAAGCCAAAATTTAAGCATCACAATGAAATCTCTCAGTTCCATCCACAGCACAAGTTAGTAGTACGAATAAACGATAGTAATATAACTAAACCAATGAATACACATAAAACCTCTTTATTATGCGGCTGTAATATTGCAAATAAATATTTATTGCGTCATTTGGCGTATTTATGGTAATATAGCGGAGTTATAAGTATACGTACTACGATTTCTTTTGTGTTATACATGCGTAGACGGATCTATTTTTACATAATAATATCTCTTACTGTTTCCGCTTCCGTGTTTTTTTTAATAACTGTTATTAAATATTTAAAACGCATTGAATAACCTTCTGAGACGATCTTATTATATATCTACTAAGAAAATTTATTCTTGTAGGTGGTTTGTTTTATTGTTTATTAATATAGGTAAAGAATTAATTATATTCATTGTTCCTTGTAGATCGTGTAAGATTCATAAGCTGATCAAAGTGCCTACTTCTCGCCTCTGCTATGACGTGTATCTACATAAAGATGTTTAGCCTGAAGGCAAATCCTCTATAATACATGAGCTAAAATTTCTTAATACCTTACGAGCGTTCAGGCGCACCCTCCGTAATAAGCCGGGAGGTCCCCGGGGAGGATCTACAAGTGATTTAAAGAGATTGTCAGTTAATGACCCCGTGTCCGCCACAAATTCAGCCCTTTCTCGTACCTCCACTGCTAATGGCCTCTTTATCTCCTACCGGTCGCCGATATTAAGTACATCAGTGAACTACGTTTTTAACCGCGACTTTACACTCGCCTTGTACCTACTGAAGCGGTTTGTTATATACCTGCACATGTATGCATACCTAGATAACATTTTCTGTGTTTATAGTGCGTATGCTGTATTTTTATTTATTGAATATATGTATTATAGTGATGGCACTTCAATACAAAGTTCATTAGTTAAACAATTAAGTATGTAGGTAGGTACTGCTATTGTGTGCTTACTGAATTTGTATTGAAGGTATACACGTATGTTTCAGTGCTTACCTATATATGCATGCATTATATAGCAACGTGAGTGACGTACGAACAGATAAACAACTGCGGTTCCAAATGTACAATATTTTATTTAAGGTCTATAATAAATCGGACCCGCCCACTTGATGTTGGTATTTGCGTTAATGAGCTCACAGTAATGCGAAAGCAAGATATTGCATAATTAATTATTACGAGGCCGCCACTAAACAAGCCGAGCTGTTTGCGCTCGTCTTATGCGATACTAACTGGACTACTTTAAAATAATCGTGATGTATTAAATTTTCTCTCTCAATTTCCAAACGATGGCTGTGAGTTATACATCGCATTGGATCATCGCCAATCCGTTAACAAAACAATTGGTAGAATAATAACTCTATAAATCAAACGAAAACATTAATAAATCTAAATTTTCTTTAATTCTTTGTTCGTGAATTGCCACTGGGATTGGTGAAATATCACACATACAATACATTGTTACCTTTTTGTTCGCAGTCGTCAGTACCTACCTACTCTCCGCGTACTAAAGTAAAGTATGTAGCAGCTTCACGACAAAAATACTACGATAACCTGCTACTCGATTGCAAATTAAACCACAAAAATAATCGCCCATCCAATATAGAAGGCCCACAGCTTTAAATACTGAACTTATTGCTCTGTAATCTACATAACTGGTACTGGTCGAAGTCTCCTATATTAACGCTATTGTGTATACGGATAGGTGGATAGGAGTCGAGCGTGCAGTGTAAACCGAAATAATTTATCTCTGTTTGATCAACCATGCAGGATCGCCTTATTCGTCGTTATTCCCACACCTTACCTGCTTTCAATGTCTAGGATAACAAAACAAAAAAGTAACGCAGCTATATAGAGGTATTTTTTCACGCGGCATCGACATCGGATAAAGTTATTCGATTCTAACGTCTAAGATGAACATTTTATAGGTTTTATTATCTGATTTAATGTCATAATTGCGGCAGTTTTGGATAAAATAAATCGATATGGCCCGCTTAAATAATACCGCCCGGAGTTTGCCTGTATAGAGAGAATCTTAGAAACCATCCACTCTTGGTCTGCGGGCTTTCATTGATCGTCGCTTATTTTTACTGGTCGCGCTAAGCGCGCGGGAGTTGTGGCAGATCATTGTAAATGGATAGATATCTAATATTCAAATGATTTATATGAGGTCATTTATAATGTTTTTCTATTATCTCAAAAGTTGATTTATATGTGTGTCTTAACGTGTATAGGATACCTCCATAATTAGTACACACGTTGGCCACTATGTTATTTATAAATATATAAAAGTTTAACTGCGCGAATTCCTAAGATTGTTTAAAGTTACGATACAGTGAATGTAAAATATTTATTTTCCGTAACTATCCGGATAGCGATAATGATAACGTAAAAGCGTCAGGTAAATATTTTTGCGGCTTGGATAAATGCTTGAAGCTCTTTGTATGACCGCTTGGAAACTAGCCAATTGAGGGTTGAAGCTCGTAGCCTTTAAATATAAACCAGTAACTCAGTTGCTGTCACAACAACTGAATTAAAACTTTTTTACGTTCATTCCGAGTTTTAACTCTTTTCGTACATTAAATGCTCACGAAACACGTTAGCGGAAGCGTAAATGTCTCTAAGGTGTATGTAAGTATTCTAATTTACTTTCCAGTCAGTATAGTGTTTTCAGTCTGTGCAAAATAACCAACTTTACTTGTGCTCTCTGTATATTAACAGGTCTTACTTTAAAATATTTTCGCAGCGGTTCATTTTAAATTGGCTCTGGTATATAATCTAGGCACGTACATAAACAATGGCCGGTGTGTACATATGTACCTACATATCTAGCGCGTTTTGTGAAATTGCGAGGAAGCTGCGCCCAAGGGAGAGCGCCTCGGTTAAACACGTCGTTTTGTTTCCGTTTTATCTTTACTTACATAGAAACTAGTAAGAAAAGATCCCGCAATACGAGTACATTATCTAGAAACGTTTATGCACCATTTACTGGGGGAGCTATAAAAAGGACTACTGCTTCAGAGAAATTCCGTTCAAAATCTTGCCGAACACACACATATAAGTAAGATACTTTGTGAAACATATCCATTGTTATTTAAGGACATAGCAACAATTACCGATAAGAGATAAGTGCGTAACGGACTAGATATTATCATACACATCGTCGCCATTTCACGATAACAGCGATATAAAAAGATCAAACGTGTGAAATTGACTACCGTACAATTTGAATTGTAAAAGCAGATCAATGAAACGGGTTTCATAAATAACAACGAGTCCTCTGTCCGCAAAATACATTCAAAAGAAAGTTGAATCTATTAAATATTGAAACCGGTCCATTTTACGATCTGAAGCTACGCCACACCACACCTACCTATTAACCAATATGTATACAAATACTTCTTAACATTTAAATATATACAAAACATATCGCATTTTATTACGCGAACATTAGTATCCATATTTTAGGATGTTGAAGATTTTTAAAGTTATTAGTATAACGACATAAAATCATGTTCTTGAATTATGTGCGTATCGACTACTCCGGTTTAATTCTAAATGAAAGTAAGAAACTATTCGTTATCGTTTCATATAGACATATGGACCGTAATTTGAGACTACAATATATTATATTAACAACATTTTCAAAATTAGATTGGTATCTATACTTCGATTAGTCGATTATTGTGCACGTTTCGACAGCTAACACCTTAATACCTATCTCAATCGAGGCTCATGTAACTAACAACGTGAACCAAGTGCCTACGTACCAACAACAATTTACAGGATCGCAAGATATTATCCATGTCCGGTTATTATCCGCCATAGTACCCCATAATTATTGTTCGCACAATTGCTGCGCCATTCCTACGCTTCACAGTACCACATTACCAGATCTCATAACACTATATCTGTATGAAATATGCCAGCAAATGTCCCAGACACGTGGCTGCAAGCGACAGTGATCATTAATGTTTTATCGTAAAGGTGTAAATTGTGTTGAGCTCGCTAGTAGGGTCGATACGGTTTTAAAAGGGAGGGTTCTAATGTTTGGTCATCGGTCGCTCCCGTTTGACCGAAGGGGTAATTTGGAGGCAGACAACGGACACATTTGCATCACAATGACAGTCGGATCCCGTAGAGCGGGCGAGGGCTTCCGTCCATGGATAAGCTGCATTCCTACCTATACCTACCTACTTTCTACATTCGACAATGGCTGACCGTCTGGATAATTTACACAAATGAATATTCATTTTCATAAGCGTGTTAATTTTAATGTGTGTTCGGACACAAAGCAAATGTTATAATAAAAATATGGGACCAAACATGAGATTTTTAAAAGGATTTGTTCCTTTTTTATTAGTATCTAATACTATGTACTTGTTGTATAATTGCTTACATCTTTGGAGTTCGGCCGGATTCTAGAGTGGTGTCAAGATTAGAAGAAGTTGGTGGGCGAAGCTTCCGCGGCCTGCACTGCCTGCAGGTTTGGACCTAGTTCATCGTTTCCCACAAACAATGAAAATTCTATAATCGAAACAGATTTCTACTTTTGTTTTATCAAGAACTATAAAGATAAGCCCTAATTGTAAGTAGACTTGACTGATTTATCATAAGGTTTGGTTTTTATTCTAAAATGGGCATGATATACAGATAGATAAACTCTCTCTCTGTTCAACAGTCATTATGACGTAATCACATTTATCTAAAACCAAAGGAATGTATAAAATTGTTTTAAAAAAGAAAGAAAAGATATCCTTTACATGTAATAACTATTTATACCTATGTATTTGCTATTTTAGAATCCAGCAGGCGGTAGGTGCAAGGACGTAAGAAGCTTCGACGTCTTATAAAATTTTCAATTTAGTTTCACTTAGATTTAGTTAGGTAGCATCTGGAGTCACGGAAGCGGAGCAAATTGAATTCTGCTGCTTCTGTGTATGAATTCCGTGAAACTTTTAAAAAGCTCTACGGAAAAATCTACGTTTAAGCGCTATTAAGGTACAAATGGCTATTATTCAAATATATTTTCATATAAAAACGGAAATTTTACATTCCTCTGAACAAGCAGAAAAAGACATGAATATGATATTCTAGACAGCTTGCTCTCTACGTGTGCTAACTGTGAGAATCCATTCAGTAGAATATACATAAAATATGTCACGTAGAAACAGAACGATCACTACGCTCTGTTTCGAACGGCGCCAATATATCGGAATATGTGAGAAATGTCAATTATCGTTGTAAATAATATACGTTATCGGACGTGTGACGCGTAAAACATTGCCAGGGCGGATATACAACATAAATTATCAGACTCAGTAAGATAGACAGTACAGTATTCAACCTGATTTTGTTAACCATAAAGAACGTATGAAGAGCGTACGCATAAATACAGTGTTGTCAGTGTGCGGCTTGCGATGAATGAAATTAAATCTTCGTCATGGCCTTAATCTTTATTCAGATGTTTATATTTATTCTAATTAAAATGACTTGGAGGTAACAAAAATGTCAAGTAATTACAACGTAACTATATAATATCGAATTTGCGAGTGAACATGATTAATTCCGAAAACAATGTAGCCGGTCTTAAAGTCACCGTTTTGTCCTCACGCCCGTTGTTAATTTAGCGTTCATTGTAGCCGATTAAAAATTATAATTTCATGAGAACCAAGAAACGGATCGATGGTTAAAACATAACAAGTGGAAGCGTGCATGTACTCGGGTCGACCTTCCTTATTCAATGCAGCCAGCGTCCACAATCAGACGTAATGGACTGATGTACGACTTGAAACGATTTTCCCGCGGATACGCTCACGTGATTACGACAGTCACGATGCGCGTTTATATTACGTACAAAAAAAAAACAACACAGACGTAAACTGTAACGGAAAATAAGATAATTTATTATAATTTACACGGCTCGGATTGTGAAAGCTAGATCGAATTTCATTTTCAATGGTCAAAACAGATGAAACAAGAAACATTGTGCAAGCAAACGGACCGACGTATGTTGTCATTTTTATATAGATAGAATTTTAATGCAGACAATGCATACGATGCGGATGCAATTGCCATGCCGCTCGCAAATGGACGTGGGCCCGACGTGGTGACGAGCAATTTTCATATCACGTACGCGTCGGATGAGTGTATTATTAAAAATGCATCCCGAAGATTTATTATTATTTTTATTAAGGACAATCTACCACCATTTCTACCTGATAAAGGAGGGGCCCGCTAACATACTGCTGTTGTTGCACGGCTCATTCTGTCGACTCCTAATACGATAAATCTCAATGAATGGCGTCCTTCTAGTGCTAGTTTCGAATCTTTTGAAAATGAGTCTCCACAAATCTGATCGGTGAAGAATATACCATTCCTTCCGACACACCTGTATATCGATTTTAAATGCTTATAGTGGTGAATGGATCAAAATCTTTATCTACTAGCAGTCTGATAGATTAAAATTTTTCATATTAACATTACGAGTATTTATCTAATGTCAAGAATTCCGATGAAAACCTTTCCAAGTCTTGTGTAAGAAAACAAAAAGTACTTCAAAAAATTATGGAAACAAGTAATAAAATATTATAGAGAAACAATAGACGGGAACAACAATAGTGGATGTACATTAACTTCAACAGCACAAAAACCCTAAAAAAGCAACAAAAAACATAGTACAATGAACCATTCAATCCTTTCGTCAAAATATGTCTTGAATTGACACTTCCTTATTGCGCCGTAAATTTAACAAGCGCCATACAAATCTTTGAACACAATAACATTTTTATGGGAATCATCGCCACAAGACAAAAATGTCAAAGCTACACTGGAGTTGTTAAATTTAGTTAAAGTGTCACGTAAAGCAGACGAGCTGGCCGGATTCGTAGATTTTTAGTTAGTCGTAAATTGCCCAAGGAAAGCAGCATAACATCTTTACAAAGGGTAAGTGCTCTGAAATCACTCATATTAATAACAAAATATAAATTTCAAACATTTGACATCCTTATTCGACGGTAGACAGGGTTTGAAAGTTACACTAAAAGATGAGGTTATTACGCTTACGAAAGTATATTTAAAGGGAACGTGCAGTAACTTACCTAAGTAATAAAGGCGCGAGAGCGTATCGTCAGCATATTTTAAAAGCTGTCAGGGCAATGTGACGCCGGGCACAATCTACCCGATTTACAATTCTGAACTTAGGCGTGTGCCTAAATGAGGGGAAACTTGCCCTACGTAGCCGTTTACCGACTCGAATCATTTTATACTACTACGTATGTACCTACAGTCTATGATTAAAAACGAATTTATCGCCCATCATGTACCATCGGGGCCCAGCCTGACTAATCTACAATTGCTATAAATGGATATCAATTTTAATATCTTAATCTTTTACGTGTGAAACAATAACAGATGAGAGCATGTATACGTACATTTCTATTGATTATGTCGTAAAATTCGAAATGGCATGTAGGTCCAACACGATAAAGAAAAACGTGATGTACTTTGGCCCTTACCAAAGGCATTCTTACAAACTTGACTATAACATAAAATCATTCGATACGGTCAAGCAGCAACGCGCGCTTAAATATCAATTCTGTTAATCGATTTTAACTTTTATGAAGTGTTATAAGTTCCTAAAATAATAATATAAAAGTAATACCATAATTTCTTCATCCTACTACAACGATCATTATTTCTGTATAACATTGTGAATCGTATGCCGGGAATGCTATTATTGTACTAAAATTAATTTTTACAAATGAACTCGAAACAAAATGAACTTCCTACACGCATGTCATTAACAAATTACAAAAGCTATTAATTGCCATTAAGAGTGCGACGCGACACAAGGACGTGGCTTCAACAGACGTCATTGCTATTACACATAACGAGTACCTACCGCAATAAGCATGGCGTTTTTAATTAATAACTATTTTGTAGCTCTAGTATGTACGCGTATTCGGAATTACAGGTGAATACGTTTCGTATTTTATGTGGTTTACACACGTAATTAAGTAATAAATTCAAGAGAAAATATGACCCAATCACAATGTTGTTGGCTTCTGATTTTTTCTACATTTCAATAGGTATAAGGTTTTATTGTGGCTTCCTTATTCGGCGTCCTTATAATATCTTCTGATATTATGTGTTGTATGACATATGCTTATAACGAGATCAACAATTCACTTATTTATTAATTACCAGCTTTCGTTACCAGATACATACATATTTTTGTTTAATCTTTCGCCCCAATACGATAACCGACGACTCCGGTAAGTGTTGTTCCATTATTGCATAAAAACGAATAAAGGCGTTTGTAGCAGCAGTTCCCGGCTCGCCTGCCCTAGCGAGCGTGCCGTGATCGTGCCATTACCGGCTAGCGGAAAAACACTCATTTGATACTCCACTTTTCTTTGCTATTGAAATTCCTATGCTAATTGAATTCGAAATTCCCGACAATGGGTTAAGTTTATCAAAGAGTGTTGTGAGAGGGTGTACAAAAATGAAGTAGATTCTATAAAAGATAAAATTGAAACGATTTAATTAGAGAAATCTCCGTCTACGTCGATGCCGACACTTAATTACAGTTCGTATAATTGAAATTTCGAGTGTCTTCGCTCTCGTGGAGGCAGCTTCAGTCTAGTCTACAAACTTATTGTATTGGGTCTCATAAATAATTCATATTACGTACCACTCTGATATAGCTGTGCCTACTTATACTTATAATAATGCCAATGTATTTTAATCTTAATTTTGTTGAAAACTAAAATAATATAATCATCGCATTTGGTAATTATAGGAATCATTGGTTTTGGTAAAATTGTATAATATAAGTTGTATAAAAACTTGAACTAGTAAAACGTATTTACGTATCGTATTTTATAAAAATCGACTAAACATTTCGTTATTGTAATATAACCTAGTACCTACATTGAAAAAGGTTGGTATAGTTCACGAGACTTATAAAATTTTTATAAATCCTGAATTCGCTGTCACATTTTCTTGAAAGCCATCGTCCTCCCGATGTTTTATTTATTAAGAGGATTCATAGGTACGAAAAAGTTATTTACTAATCATAGTAGAGAACTTTGCTGCCTTCAGTGCCGACACTTAATTACAGTTGGCGTAATTGAAACTCTGCATACAGCTTATCGCGTCTGCATGTCGTGAGGAGAAAACTTTGCTAGGAAATGTATTGATATGAAATTTCCATAGACTAGACGTATCTAGTCTAGGTCTAGGTAGTCTACGTGTCCGTAGACAAGAGTCGATATGTAGGTATAATCAATTGAGAGCGCTATTTAGAAGTTATTTTACGAGCATTTAATCAATGTTAAATTAAGTTTTAATTAATTCAACAACATTATATATTATTTTCTATTTAGATTCCCCTTAGGATACCTTGTATACCAGTACATCTAATAGATTCAATTTAAAAAAGTTACGGGTAAATATAATGAAATCTTTATTGTACACAATACAAAAATTAAAATTCTGAGTCATATAGTGTTAATTTACAAAGGCGAGTTTATCCCTATAAGAGATCTAACCCAGCTTACCCAGTTCCCATGTGTGTACATATATATACTTAGTCTGGCCATAAATACTGTTATAATTAAAACTAAACAAAATATTACTTTAAAATTTGGAATTTATGTTATTTATATGATTGTTCATATAAAAAAAGATGTGGTCACTTTTAGGAATTATCTTAATCATATATAAAAGTGGTTGTAAACTGCCGAATGTTTGTTAACTGCCAACGTAATGAGGGTATTCTAATTACGGCCTTTGCCGACCGGCACGTGCATCGTTATCTGTCTTAGAAGTTTTCCAATTTTCTACAATCGCTCGGCTTAAATTGTTTCGCGCTCTGAATATTTAACTCCGTTTACTCTAGGAAAGTAACTGGCGAAGTTTAGCAAGTAATTCAAGAGTTCCAGCTCCGTACTTAAAAGTTACTTATTTAAAATCATTGAATCGATAATGAATTTAGTCAATTCAGAGCTTTATAAATAAAACCTATTCGTATATAATACTTCAGTTTTATACCTGCAAAAGTAAATTTGTGTTAAGTTTCTGTTTTCATAATTTCAGTTATTAACCGACTTCATTTAACTCCTACACCACTCGTTTCATAAAAGAGTATAGAAGAAATGGCCGCAGTAAAGTATATACGGCCCTATTCACATAAAAAGCTATTACTTTTGCGTGTATTCTGCAACTGAAAGACAAAAGATTGCAGGTTATTTTAAAAGATAGGTCTTCAACTTGCCTCGGCGTGTTCTAAGTTTGAAGAAAATACAATATAGCTATCCTAATAAGTAGTGTGAGAAGGTTCGCATCATGGCCGGACCTCATAAAGGGCCGCCTGTAAAATAAGTAAAAATAAAAGGCTCGCAGGCAAGACGGGTAAAGTTGAAAATACTTTTGCTTTTTAACCAGTCGGTCGCTAACTTTAAATTGGTTTCCACCGTCTTTGCCATTTGGTTAGGATAATGGGGAAACTAGTACGTGAAGTTCGGAGTCACTAGCCATCTGGTTAATAACTGTTTTGGGGCCCGGATATCTGCGAACCTTTTATGTCGTCGGTAGGTACATAACAAGTTGTCGGACAAGTATTCTTTTCATCTGTCGTTGTTCGGGATGCGTATACAAACATATACCTAGTATATATCAGCACAGATACACGGATAGTTTGTGTTAGATGTATAAAACTTTTCCTCCTGTAAGCCTTTAGAATTTCTTAGATTAGGTACGACAACTTTTGTGCCTCGGCGACTGAACGTCTATATATCTATATTACCAAAACTCAAATTAAAAGTGATTTATAGTGTGTGTAGCTGGTTTTACTACTGAAAATTGATTAAAATTAACGGCTACTCTTATTGGTACTCGTAGTTCTATTTCGTTTTGAACGATTAAAGTGCTACCTAAATAGGCTTTATACACTTTATATATGATTTCTTATAACGACAAGGCAATCCATGGTTAGTGTAACTTAGGATGTATGTAGATATGTATATAATGATCATGGCATAATAGTATTCAACTACGCAGTTCGTTACAAAAACGAAGCACATCGGGAGTTGATAATGACACTTTGCTCTCTCGCATGGTATCGATTTCAAGTGAAATATTCAATAGCCAGCTTTTGCTGTTTCACTTGAACGTTTTCTATTTCGTATTCGTTTATTTAAATGAAAAAAAGAATATAGCCGTTGATTTCCCAATGGATACCTGGAGCCCTAGACTTCATTATTGGAACCGAAAAAATATGTAAAAGGAGAAAGCACCAGTCACAAACGACAACTGCCACGCTCTAACGGGACTGTGGAACTGTAGAAATGGTACTATTAGTGCGAATTAGTTCAATTACTAAAAATATGTACGTATATTGAAAATTGTAGTCTCTGTATTAAATTTTAAAACGTGTAAGACATTACTTTTTAAAATATCCATACTATGTATTATATTATATAATGCATTTAGAAGGCGAAAGTTCGCTATCTGACTTAACCTATCTGGCGAAATATTTTTTTTTAAAATAAAAGTTGTTATACTTTTGTTTCATGTAACCAATATTCTTTGTATTTCCAACTACTAATATATCTTAGTTTATATTGCAAGGTAACATCATAATTAATGGGTCATATACTCGTAGCGGCCGTTCCCCGACAATTAAGATGCGACTCCGACATTATCTATTACGCCCACCGTTGGTAGTAAAACGGAATTTATTGCTCAAAACACACCAGTATTGAGAATAGAACACCTATGAGTACTTTAAAATAGCACTTTGTTCGTTAGATTACTTTGTAGCGGGAATTGATATCTAAAGGTAAACATTTTATTAATTACACACGTCACCTCGTACTGTTTAATGGCCAGGTTTTTCCTATGGTAATTAAATAAAATCTGTACTAATATTATAAGTTCTAAATACTCATTATATGTAGTTATGAGGACAACTAAGTCTATCAGACCAGTCTTGTACCTATACTGAACGCGTTATGTAGGTATAATGTTATTAATGAACCTTTGTTGACACTTTATATCTAAAATGAATAATTATTTGTATAATCAAAGATCGGTCAACATTGTAAGATTTTAATTTTATAAACCGTAAATATAAATATATGTAAATATACGTAAGGTCCATCCAATCATAATTCTCGAAAAAAACCTTACTTCAAAAATTCTGTTTTGATTCATAAAATCACTTAATACTAACCATAATTTAGATTAGGTACATTACGTTCTATTGTTGTAGCTGGTGACAAGAATACAGCTACGATGTCTACTGCCTGTCAAAAGAGACGACTAAAAGGAAGCTTCCGAGGTTGTGGGCGGTTTGAGTGGGAGTTCAAATCGTCCAGCCAGCAACCGCAAGGAGGACGAAGGTGTGTATGGCCGCACACCGTTATGTACCTACACAAAAAAGGGATGATGTCCTGGGAGGAGCCGGTTAAGGGCGCTAAAAATTAATAGCTGATAAGCTATTTATTATACTTAAAAAGCTACTCTGACACAGATATTAAAAATTCTCAAATGCCAACAGCGTAAATGCGTTGTACATTCTGGAACGCTTAATGTGTCAATTATGCAACAGTCTATAATAGAATTCGGAATGTCTTATGTGCACATAATGACACAGAGCACGACACACTGCAAATTATTAATAACGATACCATATAAGTATAGCTCATGTCGCAATGACTCATGCGTCATATACGCAATAGTTCATAACCCAGATATGTCGTGTACCTAAGTTAAATAACAAAAAACGTTATATTAATGTTACGTATCTACTTTATTGTTGTATATTGAACATTATCTGGATTTTTTATGTTATAACAATAAAACCAATGTGAAATTTATAGAAAATAAACAACTACTACTACCTACCTACCTACTAAACTACAAGATGAAATTTTACATTTGTAGGTACCTATTTATGTAAATGTGTCTATAGACTATATCAATGTAATATAATCACGTTACTATAGGTAATTACGTTTTATCCAAAGAATAAAAAATATTTAAAATCACTATAGTTTTACCGACTGAAAATTGCTATTGTATATTGTTTGCCCTTCTCCGCATGCTCGCCGACGTTATTCTGCGCTAGCTGTTTGTAAGGGGTCTTTGTGGCTGTGGTAAGAGTAATCTAGAGTTCTAAACTAATATTGCAGAAACATATGAAACATTTTGTATCTATTCATATATATTTCTGTTTCGCTTCGTTTACCCAGCCTTCTCTATTTACGCATTAATTTTATCAATGTAGATTTGTTTAAAAAAGTCTCGTGCCAGAATCACGTTTCGCAACTTTATGACTTTCGCGCTTTTAATTAAATTCCGAAACGTGGATTGATAAAGACGACGAATAACCGTTAAGTACTGATACAAGAGGGAAGCATAAATCAATTTGATCTAAATTTAATTTAGTACAGCAATAAAATTTGCGAGACATTTCAAGGTCGTAAATGTCGTAAAATTATGTACCGCGCCGAACCCTTGCCGCGAGTTTTGTTTATAACGTATATTAATAATGATTTATTGATGTTTGTATCTGCCTAATGTGTGTACGTATGGACCATAAAATGTTTTATAGGACAGTTTACGGCGAAGCAACCTCAGAAATGCTTTTATTGATATCTAAGCGCCATACTAAATTGATATCGTTAGCGGAGGTGAGAGCTTTGGTTTTGTTTAAAGTGCTTTAATAGTAACTTAAATACTTTATATCGACTATCAAGGGCTATTTAAATTTATCGTATTATACCTAATATATACCTACGATACATAATATGTATATTAAGGGCATTATATTTTTATGAAATCGATTAAGTATCTATAATAAACAAATATGTATCTATCTATGTTTAAATATAGGTAATTGTAAGTACAACCAAAAAAGTGATTAATATAAGTATTGTACAATGTCATGCATTGAATTTGATACAAATCAATAACAAATAAAAAATTTACAAAAAAATTACTCATACTTACATTTAAAAAATGTAGTACTTACTATAATAAACTTACTACTTACTATAATAAATATCCATCTGTTAGCACGGCAACTCTCTTAGATATACCTATTTCTAAGCTATTATTATGTACTCTTAGAATACCAATAACCTTTTACTTTATATAGCACTCATTATTCCAATAATAAAATTTTACATAACTACTTAACTTGAATTACCAATTAATACTGAAAATCACCAACACAACTAACATAACGCACAGGTTTGAAACCAAATGTGTACTGAGAACAGTTTGCGTTTTTGTCACAAAACACCTGTGATTATAGTCTTAAATGCGCTTCTTTCATCGTAATTACTTTCACAGTTACATTTTTACGAAGACACCTAAGCACTTTCCTTTGTATTATCGATACGTGCAAATTTAAATCCTCTCACCTTTCAATACGTCTCAAAATTGTACATAATTATATCCGCTTTAAGACTGTATAGACAATGACAGAATTATTTATTACACCTCAAAGGGTTGGGCAATCGTGTAATGGTTTTATGGTTTTACGTTGTGCAATTTTTGTCGTATTGTACGCGGGCATACAGTTGGACATGATATTTACCAGTATTGATACGTGCAACACTTAAGCCTCTATAAGATTGCTTTTAAGATACCAAATAGTAGGTACACTTACTTACCGGTAACACTCAGAATTAGACTTTATCTTCACTTCTATAAATCAGTTTTTTCAGCGGCTTACATAAGTACTGGGATCTCAGTATGTAAGTGTTACAACTAAAATTGTATTCCTCAGTAGGGTCACGTCAGATTACTTTGTAGCTAGATGCTTTTTCAATAGCCGCTTATTAAGTGTGTTATTAATTAAGGTTATTGCATTGTATATCGGTAATCGATTTCGATTTCTGGTTTTATTTATAAAAATGAAGATCACCTTACTACGTGTTATTGTAGAGAAATAAATTGAAATAACTGGTTTTTAAACATATTACTGTCACAAGTTTTTACCATTAAAGCGATAATAATGAATTACTAACAAGACAGGATATCAACAATTCAGGTAAGTAGTGACAGCTAGATATTGTTCTGACACGCCATATTTTTTTATAAGTGGACTTAAGTGACTAGTAACATTTCAGGTGGTAAACGAAAAACATAGTAATGGTAAACATATATTATTGTAATCGAAATTATTGTTATTCAATTAAACAGGTCAGTTCCAAGTATCAGGTAAATTTCCGAAGAAACTACACACAAGAACACTTCTTTTATGAAAATGCTTTTTAACAAAAACAAAGTTGCTTGTGTGATAACGTCGTGTTCGTATTTTTTTATCACATAAAATAAAGGATGAATAGCTTCTAACTTTTATCTGTTGTCGGTGTTATAAATTGTTAAGCAAATTAAGACAATTTTAACAGACATAATTTTTGATGTTTTTATTGTCGGAAGTAGAAACAAGATTATTTTTCATAACTTATCCTTCAAATTTGTCATCGTTATCGTTATAGTAGTTTGATGTCGGGACATATCCTAAGCATGTCTAATACAAAAAGAATCGAGGACTTTGTTGTGCGTTATTTGAGAAACGGTGATTTTGGAAATAATGAGGCAGGTACGGTACCTGCGCTAACGGGTTACGATCATTGTGCGACGCACCAACCTGTGAATCCTTTCAATGTGCGGAATGGTTTTCAATTACCGGTAATTAGGTAATAAGCAAACACAAAGCTGTACCCGTTGCGCAATGTTTGTTTTGAAAACTGGTTAGGGGATTATAATTGCGAGGCAAACAAGTATCGTCTACCTGAATGTTTTTGTTTAAAGTTTCTAATGCGATTTTAAATTGATACAAAAGTTATAATAAATGGGAACTAAAATAGATAGATAATATTGCTTTCAGACATGACTTGTTTGTCGTATCTGTCGAATTAACTGGGAATTTTAATGGGTATTTTTTTAAATTATTACTCGAAATAAATTATCATTTTTGACTTTACCACAGCGGCATCTATCCAGCAAAACGGAAACCAGCATTTATTTACGAGTAAACAGTAGCCCCATCTATGAAGGGTTGTTCGTATTAATGAGTGCGCCGCCCTTATCTTCCCTGTCTGCAGGGTGCAATAGGGGTGCGAAATTCTATATGAGCTGTATAAAGGTAGTCTTACACTGCATTTGCTCGCGATATTCCATATTATATTCCGCTAAACTGGAGTCAGGTACCTATATATTTTTTTAAATTAAGATTATTTCATTTCCTAAGAATACAACATTAGGATTTTTCAACGCAATTGCGAAATTCGTCATATGAATTGAGTGACGTTATTTAAAATGAATGATGAAGATGATTATAAAACGAACGCTTTATAAAACGAAGTTGATACGTATTAAATATACCTACTATAACTAGTTTTGACTTCAATATTACCATGTATATTACATACATAGGTACATTGCATGTTATTTAATACATGCTGTTTTTATATTTACATATTTACACATATATATTTATTTCACTTATTCCAAATTGAAATAAATATATATTTCAATAGTTGTTTGGTGAAACATCAGTTGGTGAAGCAGCTCTAGTGAGTATTACCAAAGTTAAAAGATACATTTGCACTACCTATATTGATGAAATATGATAATTAATAATTAGTGTAAAAAAGGATTGTAAAGTAATTTTATAAGAATATTAACATAGGTAGATACGCCTTTTTCAATATGCAAGAGATCCGAATCACAGTATTTTCATAAGTATACGGAGAGTTGAAACAAACGGACGGTCACCCTAAATTGCTTGCAGGCAATGCAGATTAAATGGGGGCGACAAATACTAAAATATCGATAAGGCCGCATTCACACTATCTGCAGCGCAATGCGAAGCTACATAACTCTGAAAACCGAATATAGCTTTTTCACCTGAAAACGTGTATTGCGAAACATGCCAAGGGCAAGCGGCGTTCGGGCAACTTTTAACCTTACGCGCATGCCATGAATTTCTTTTTTATATTTCTGGACGTTTGATCACTCGAAGTAATAATGATGTGTTGAACAAAACAAAACATTTATATGCGCAAATAGTTATATGGTCGGTTACAAAGATTTTACAGACACGCCGACTTAGATCAGAAAATATCTAGTTTTTTTTTTACTTGGTACCTATGCAAATCTTATTTCATATTAAGTATTAAAAGTGACTTGTGTTTATATAATAAATCTTGTTTAATGCAAGTATTATCTTAATTATGATGTATTTTAAAAGTTGTTCTATAAAGTACGTTTAGAAAATAATTAGGTAAGTAGGTATGGTTATTAGGGAATTAACTTGTTTCGTATTAGAATTGAAATGATACACTTCAAAAGAAATATGCATTCAATTTGTAACAGTTTTTATTTAAAATCACTTTTACCATATTGATCTAGGTACATACTAGGTACCTACTGTTGTAAACATAATATTATGTACGATCATATTAAGCAACTTACCTATATACAAAAGGCTCCTTATAAAGAAATATGTAAGAGATATTGCTTTATTATAATAATCGTATCTTATAAGCATAAGCACAAAGGCATAAATTTTTTTTAATGTAGGTACTTACAGTGCTAAGGATATGAGACGCCCGAAATGAAGAGAATGGAATCACAATATTTTACTTTAATGTCAAATATATTCGTTTAGGTCGTCACTCGAAGAAACGAGCTTCTTGAAGTCTGTTCCGTTTTCACGATATTTAAATAATTCAATTGCACAGTTTTGTGGTTTTTTGTTTTTTTCTAAAATATCTAAAATTTAGATAGGTTCTAAAAGTAGTTATCTTAATTTGGTACATCAAATGGTTGTAACTCTTTTTTACAAAAATAATTTAGGTTATTATGATTTAAACATTCATAATAGCGTAATGACACCTTAGGTTAACCTCTACTTGGTAGCTTCTCAGAACTTGACAAGGCGAACGGCCACGCTGCGCCACTGCAGATTCGCAAACGGCAGAAAATAAAAATATAAATAGGCAATAAACAACTATGATAGCTCACATATCATTGATGTGATAAATGATCGTTATCACCAAAGGTATTGTTAATTGAATAGGTACCTACTCTCCTATTAAATTAATAGCTTCACACCATATATACCTTTAAAACTTTACGATAGTATTAACAGTATCTGGCATCTAATCTCTTAGCCACGGAGGATACACGCTATGCTGGAATTGGTTTTATATTTTAAACGTCTCGTGAAGTCCTTGTAAACTGCAACGTTTATGTACTAGCCGTCACTTGTGCAGGTGCCACTCTGATATAGAAAAGTTTCTTCGCCGCTATATTCGAGTGTTATGTATATTCAAATTACATTTAAATGGAGAAGATACAACCGCTTATCAGCCTTAAGTTCTTAAATATTAGAATAAATGAGCAGGCTGCTTTTAAAGACATTGAAAATAGAAATTCAAACATATTGAGATCAACATGCATGGCACTTACCGAGTACATAAGAATAGGCTATACTTACCTATGTTTGTTATACTCTTTGACATTATTTTAATGCTTAAGTCCATTTTGAACTTACTAAACTGCATCTAACAATTTCTAGGACATATGTATATTTATTTGGATTCTATTCAGTGCAGAAAGTATAGAACCATATTTTGTTACAGCTTTACAGCTTACAATTACAGTACTATATTATGGTCTTTTTCTGAACATAATATTCTCACGTAATCCTTGTATTGCGTTATATTGTTTCCCCGAAGCCTAATAGTTCCTCGTTATTTAATGCACAATGTATTCGTAGATGTCGGGAGCATTAAATCATACAAGTTGAGCGTCAAAGCTGAACTACTATAATTGAATAATGACAACCAGGATCGATTTAATATCAGAACTACTTCTCTATTGTATCTTCAAAGTTATTTTTATTTTCGTGGATAGTGTGCACGTCTTGACCATGCAATCGAGTAATCTGTAACGCAACACGGAATGATCTTGAACCGATTGTTAGCGTGAATTGAAGAATATTACATGGCTCGTCGGTACCTACATCCTTCTTTATTAATTTATTGCAACGTCGCCATCTTGACATACTTATCGCTTTGCACAACTTACGCAGTCGCCCACATTATTTTCAATTATTTTATTTCCGGCACCTAAGGTATCCTTCCCTTTTTTTATACTGAGACCTTGATATGACTGAAATCTTAGTACCTATTTTAAATTTAAGGTAAATTCATAGTATAATATATTGTGTGTACCTAGCAGGCACACTGGTTTCAAACTCATTACCATATAGTCCTAGTAAAAAATAAATAAACATTAACCTTCATAGGCAAATTCTAAACTAACTAAAGTCAATAAAGCTATAATTTACTACCTAATCTAAAATTATACAGGCGTAAGTGATACTTTTAAAATCATTAGATTGTGTTTGAAATATTGTATTTCATACCATTTCTAAAACCTTATTGGCAGTCCCCGTTAATTCAAGGCTATTTAATGTTATCATTTCGCTATTTTAATAACACGTTTGGAAATGTAATCAGTGCTATTTAATTAAGTCTGTATTAATACTCGCTGTCACACGATATAATGCTTTTACGAGCACACAAATAACAAACAATGCCTTTTCAATTAGCATGCAACAAATACAAAGGCCATTTAGCTGTAAAACAAATATTGCCGTAAAATTTTATCGATTTAATTTAATTATGATTACGATATGCTAGATTAACTAAGGTGTCATTTAATGTAACATAGTAATTATTTTAAATAAGAATAGTATAGGTACTTGTCTGCCAACATGTCCCAACGTGTTGTGTTTAGTAAATTGAAATTTGTGATACAGTCTTCATGGCGCCTGTCGTGATTGGCTGCAATTATTTTAAAATCCGATTACTGGTCGTCGGTGTCTTCCGTCTGGAACATAGTTAACCATTTTGTTCCAGTGCGGATGGATGCACAAATTTTTGTTACATTTTTGATTTATATGTATATGTAAGTATGGATATGACTAGGTGTGTGTATTTTTGGAAAAATTGTAAAAGATTCTGGAAATTATAAGAAATGTAGGTACTACGAGGCATGTTCGCGGTCATGACCGTACAGTTAAACTACTAAACGGATACCGAATACGATTCCTTGTGCCACTTAAGAGTTACGACGTTATCTGAGTGTGTGCGTGGTAATAATAAAGTGTGATGTAACGCGTTTATTTTCAATCCTTGAACCGTTGCGTAATATTCATATTGTTTTATCGCGATGTAGACAATTTGAAATTTGAATATCGAAACGCACGTGGCCCTGGTGTGGAATAATATCGAAATCGATCTGCGAATTAAGGTAACGGTACAATTGTTGAATGGGTGAACGCTAATGGCAAAAGTTCATAACTATTTCCGTATTTCAGAGGGCAATTATGAGTCGGTCTAACGGTAAGTTCATCTAGCTCGCCTTAGTTTTCATTCTGAAAATACCCTTAAGTTCTTAAAAATAAATTTGCGTACACCTAACGAGCAGAGCTTCGAGTTCGCAGGAAAATGAATGGAAGATTTTTGCTTTTTGATGAAATCAATTTTAATAGACGAAATGGTAATATGTAACTATTAGCAAAAGCAGTCAGTACTACGATTTTTTGCAAACAAAGATGACGTAAAACTACTTATACAATTCAAAGCAGGTAGGCAATTTGTATAGTCAGTTATCATAAAACGTATATAAAATCAGTACGTGTGATGCAATATTTAGGTTGACGGTAACCAAATGAGCTAAATTAGATTTGGAAAATTGTATGAGACATTTTTTAGTAATAATTCTAGACACAAGTAGATATTAAGAATGAGATCATTACAATCTCCTAGCGCTGTATTAAGATTATATCCATTTCAGCTCGATTACAAAGTAGCTATGCATGCGGTAAAACAATTAAATAATTACGGAATTTATATTCTTAAATATGTTACAGACGATACGTTCAATTACGAAACTTTTTCATGGTAGTTTGAAACCGTTATACAATTCTAATATCTTTTGTATTATCGTAACTTTTCAGTTAAACGATAGTTTGTATACATATTAAAGTTTTTCTTTTAGTATAACTCGAGCGTTTCATGTCTTTAGTCAATAAATTTTTCGTAATTGAGACACAGCCGACTCCAAAACGTGTCGCTACCAAAACGGGCCACGACGAAAATTCAGAACTCAACGAACCGAAATTGCGTGACTGAAATAACTACCGCCTATATACTTACATATATACATATATATATATATATATATATATATATACACATATACCTCCGAACACGTGTTTGTGAGGAAACGAGCTATCCGCGCCGAATGACAATAGGGGTTTCCCTTTCGAGCAGAAAAATTTACGTGATAAAAATTCTAAATCGTTGCGTGTGAAAAAAAAATGTATAAGGTCCAAATATAAAGTGGCTGCGGTAGGTGTGATTACGGAGTCTTATGGCGGTTTTGTGTGGGGTTGTAAATCAGTGGAGAACGTGAGAATGGAGTCATTATTTAGACAACGAGCGATATGCGCGTCTGAACGTTTGCACGACACCTAGATGCGCGACGTCGCGGTGATCTCGCGGCGAATTACGACTTATTACGACTACGCGTACCATAAATAAGAGATACGCAACCGTTTGTTTTAGTTTACGGTGAGTTTTTTTTAAACCTTTAGACGAAGAATCGTGCAAACAGACCATTTGATAGTAAAACTTTTTTTTAACATAGCTGTAGGGACTGGTGTGTACTTACCTAGTGTATAGCGTTTCATTATTGGTAATTCATAATAATACGTACTAATAATATGATGATATTGTTACAAGTGCCTACGTACGTACCTGTACTTATATTGCAACTCACCTAAGTATTTGTTATGGTCTCCAATTATACACGTTACATGTTAAAGAATTGATCCAAATTTGAAATAAGAATACAAAGAGTAAAAAGAAGGGCCCTTGTATGAAAAGAATGCTGTCCAGTATGATAGTAGAAGTGAAACTAAATTTGCAATGCAGTCCGAGCGATGGCGTAACTGCAGTCTGCGATTTGCACAAACTAACCATGGGAGATAGTTCATGCACCCTCCGCGAGATGGCATGGTTACCAATGAATAGTATTTCTGTATGCTGTTTAAATTTCATGAGATATGATAACATAATACTGAATACGAAATTTAAATTCAATGAAATTTTAAAAAAGCATACCTTTTCAGTTTAAAAACATTCTGTTACAGCTTTACATTATATTGTTTATTGTATAAAAGACTCTTCGCGAAACGTTTCAAGGGAAGCGTTAAGGGAGCGTTTTTGCAAACTATATTGTAGTATCTAGTTCAGCGACACAGTACCAGATGGCTCCACTGCTAAGTACATGTGAATACTACTGAAATGTAACATACATGTAAACATACAGTGTATGCATGTACATAATATAGATCAGAGTTAGTTACATCTTCACTAATAGGTCATCTCGTGGTTAGTAAATTTGTTAGAAATTCTGTAATTTAAATTCAAACCATCTGATAGGTTTTCCAATTCTGTAAAAAAGTAAAAAAATACCTGTTTAATGACATTATCATCGAGAATCAATTACCTCCATTACAATTGATATTAGAATTAGGTAATAGTGATGTTAGTACTAAGTATACAACCTTCATAAAACAGAAACCTTAATACCCTGATACTGGGCCAAAATAAAGAACTCTAACGTATTTTGTAGCGTCAACGCTTTCCAGTTCTGTTATCTCAATTACAAATATTCAAATTTCAACTTGTAAGGAAAACACGGAGTTATTTTTGTATCTCAAACGAATTCACCCACCCACGATGCCTTTTGATATAATTACATCCATGCGTTTGGACGATAAAATGTTAATGTGTTGAGATTGTAATTTTGACAAACAGTTCATTAGCGAGGAATTTAAAAGTGTTTACATGTCGCGTACGTAGCTTCTTTATTCCTGGTATCAAAGTTATTTAAAGGCCTTAGTTGCTTGTATATTTTTATAAAATTATTATTAATCAAGATTTATAAATCACTTTGTAATTATTACTATGTGATAAAGTTCTGTAAGTATTTTGTGTATTTTTAAGGATTTTTTTCCAATCTTTTTGTTTTAACAAATTTATCTCCATAAAAGTTAGATTGTCGGTTTATTTTCATGCATAATATTTGCAAGACAATGGTTTTTCTTTGAGATTGTAAAACATAATTCCAAAACATTTTCCGAGAGTCACGAGAGGGCCAAAGAAGTCCAAAATCGGACGGGCTGATCTATCGATTGGGCGCAGGTTTTATCTAAAGGAAACATCGTGGAACGGCGTGTTTCACTAAATAACGAATGCCTACCTTGATTATCACGTTTCCCGCACTACAATGGGGTTATTGTGAGCGTGTGGCAAGGCGGAGTGTTACGAGCACTTCGCTATACTAAACTATATATTTTCACGTATAAAAGTAAAAAGAAAAATGACGAACATACATTCTCGACGTATATAGCGTTTAAATGTCGCGTAAAAGTATTGAGAGCGAAAAGTCGCTAAATTTGAGGCGTTCTTGGAGGCTTTTGAGGAAAGCCCGAAGCTGGTGTTATAGGCAATGAGACGGCCGGGTGGGAAGGCTCTATCGGCACTTTACACGCTCTACCGCAGCTAACCTCCGCCCAAATGTAATAACACGCCGCCTGCTCTCTGTTTCAATTTGGGAACAAATTGAAATTGTTTTTATTTGAATAATATTACTGCTACAGTCACTACGTAGATTGAGAAATGATAGTTATTGCGGTATTGTCGTGGAAATACTTTTCCTAATGACTATCTCTGGTATTGTAGGATTGTACCTACAAAGAGAATATTAGAACATTTAGGCCTTTCGCGCCTTTTAAGGGAAAACATATTGATAACGGAATGCATAATAATAACATATGTAGTAAATGAGTTACTCAGAAATCGGAATTTAAATCAATATTTAATTCTTGATGTAAAAACGTGTTAGCTGTTTAATATAGACGGACCAATCACTGAGTTTCCACAATTTGCCCGATTTTACATTGTCTTAACACTTGAATTTCAGAAATTTAGTTTTTTTAATTTTTTACGTTTTTGTCATTGTACAAATGAGAAGGTGCCAGTCTTTACAGGACATTCCTAATGTGAGAATAACGAATAAATAAACAAACTTAACCTTGAGCGTGGGGACTGCGATCACTGCTGCTATGAGATAGAAACACGAATGCCAGTGGTACGTACTTTCGTAATCCAAGTCTACTGGAAGGGTCCAACAACATTCTATATTAAACCGCTTGTCGCAATTTACTTGTGTATAAAAGCCGGAACAGAAATTTGTATACAAATTCACAATTCCTTTGAAAGTAATAATTCGAAGGACGTTGATGTAAAGAGTTGGCCAGAGTCTTATTGAACTCAGTTACAATCTTAGCAATTTGCCGTGAAATATTTGTAACAGCCATGTGAGCTTACAAGTTAGGTTTAGAATGTACCATGTCCCTACATAGGCGCTATGATCTAACACTATTTGAAAGCGTCCAGATCTAGGTATGTAGGTACCTATTTATAATTGTTACGTACCATCTGAAGGGATCCATCTATTCGCAATTTGGGTGCGGTTGCCGGGAAGCGGCTGCATCCTTTATCACGAGGGACGAGGGGGGACGCGGGAAAAATTGCACATAAATATTGAAGCTGCCACTTACACGTGCGCCCGCATCTAGCGATTCGCTTAGTGTGGATAAGGTTACCGATTAAAATAACGCTGATCATTTAATTCTGAACTTTTCTAACGTGTACCTATATGCTTTATTGAGAAATCATTTCGTTACAACGAAATATTACTGTAATGAGGCTCAATAAGGCTACTACGAAAAAACATCATTACGAAAATGTCTTTATTATGTTGATTTTTAAAAGTTGATATTATTCATGTTCGCTCTCAAGTTTCGCTTCATCGTCGTCGTCATCGTCTTATTTAGATATTATTTACCTACGCAAAGTGTAATTTTATTTCATTTTCGTTCAAAGCTTTTGACATAATTTCAGACGAAAACTGAATGCTTTTTAAGACATGAAATAAATACAAACACATACAATGTATGTTATATATAATGAAAAGCAAGTTATCCGTTCTATTTAAATGTTATAATTAAGTAATAATAATAATATAAGTAAGTACATACGTACAATATTTACTGCATTTACAGAGTTTCAAAGTCCCTAAAGGGAGCAAAATCTAACTGCCAGACGTAGATTTGCAGAATCTAATTGCTAATAAAAGACTTGTAGTACTGTATTCCGATATAAGGTAAAACATATTTGTTATATGTTTGACATTAATAAAAAGTTTTCAGCCAATAATAATATAGTTTCATAGACTATTTCTCATAGCACATTTTGTTCAGTTTGAAAATATGCGACACATGTTTAATCCAATAAGGCAGGTCCACATTACTCTGGTCGCGCTAGTGCGGCGCGGGCCCTCTTTCTTTTTCTTGTAGCAAATTTCGCAACAATCTCACTTATTATGCCACACAAATTTCCGTGCCCCCGCCCGCCTCTAGACGTGAAATTAAAATTTCCTACAACCCCCCTTTTTGTATACCACTCGAATTGCTTAATAAATATTGCTACTTGTTGTATCTATTATCAGAGCTGAGCGATATTATGCCAGGATGGTTTTTCAAAATACTTTATATATTATATCTTTTAGTGCTTCTAATCAAAAATGTACGTTACAATTACAATATTTATTGTAACTGGACACAATATAATAAAGGAAGCCTGTTTGATAAGTGACGTAGGTAGGTATATTCCTTTTGCGTTAAGAATACTCGCTAAGATAAAAGAATATTATTTTGCTATGAAATATTTTAATATATTCAGTGGATTAACATATTATCATAATTAAACATTATTAATATGCTTGTATTCCATTTTTATTACGATTGTTATCGTTTTATATTTCCATTTTATATCTAAGAACAGTTAACTTTATGTAGTGTGAATGTGCTTTATATAGTTAGGTATTTAATTTAATAACCGGCGAGCAATGTAATTTGTCCCAAAATGACAATTAATGATATCGCGACCATCTAAATCTATATCATATTTGCCACACGAGAATATAGACCTCTGACCCTGACACTGCGTTGGCATAATTAATTAGTAACGCGTCATATGTTCTCATATATATTCTTGGGAGAAAAAGATATTTCATGTCGGGCATACAATTTCATGAAACCTATAAGGATCCAATAGTGCTCTACAACAATATTGTGTATTGTAATCAGGTTTTACAGATATAATTCTTGTTCGAACGCTATTGGCGACACTCTTTAATGATACAAGAAATATCTGATACATTAGAATCCCTATAAAGATATTTGCGAGGCGCAGGAGAGAAATAAAAAAGACGTGTATTCTAAAAAGGTGTATCACGTTCTTACAATATGCTACTTGATGAGCTGATATTTTTAGACCATTCCATATTTTCACGACGGTGCAGTCAATTATCCTTTTAAATTGTCGTTTCACTCGAAATAAGCCCGTTTAACGTTAACAATCTCAAATCTAATACATCCGGCCCCTTGGATTTCCGGTTTTCCTTACATTAGTTATTCGATTACCAAATCTCGGCTCTTTTGCAACGTAATTCTCAATAAACAATAAACAGTAAGGCCGTACTAGTCAGTTTTGTTTGAGACACTTTGTACACTGGAACCGGGTTTTTATTCATTTCAGCTTGGAAACATTGCGTTGGTCACTTACGTCAGTGACTGATATTGTTAAAAGAATATGCAACGTTATACAGCGCGGGGCCCATGGGCCCTGACACTCCGGGAGGCATCCCCGGTCGCCCCCCCTTCCCCTAAAGCTCGCCCGGGGCCTTACTGGCTTACATTAAATCATGAGATCGAACACTTGTATTTACGAATTTTTGATTTATTTTTATTCCCTTCCGTATTGGAATTCCTGCATCCAAATGTCATCACTTATCACTTGGTATTACCAATAAGACATTAATATCTAATAAGTTTCAACTTAACTACAAGAAATATTTCACCGTTCTATTAGATTTACTGTATACCTAGAAGTATGTACTAACATATAATATATAATATAGTAACATGTAATACATACAGGCTGGGATGTGTCACGTGATTTCTAATCTTTATCTATTTGGATATCAAATATGATTGTAATCCTGCTCAGAGTCCATACAGCGTCGTATTGGAACGGCTCAATCTTTCGTTTTTGTTACATTGTTGTTACATTACATTGTCCCATGGTCTTGAGGTCAGTAAAACTGACTGATGAGTCAAAAGCTTCAGTCAATAAGTCAAACGATTTGAATGAAGTGAGGGTATTTATTTAGATATTAGCTCTGCTTCGGTTCGGGTCACTTGGTCGTATGTGAAATTTGCGCCAGTTATTATTGCCTAGTATTTTTATTACTCGCCTACAAAACCTTCCACCATCTTACAAAACCTCCTTATTTGCCTATGCCTAATTTTGCAAATTTTTTTTATGTCTCATTTTGAACAGTTATTACAATATTTATGATACTACTAATGGTACCTCTCAAACAGTATTATTATTTTTAAGTCAAAGCATGTATTCATTTGAAGCAATGTAATGTAATTCTTGGGTGTTTGTTTCAGGTTATTATGCAGCTGATGGGGTAAGTAGCACGAGCTAGTGAAACTAAGGACATTAGTTATCTACCTTAGAAAATCTGATGTCTCTTAGTACAAATACGATAGAGGATTTTAATTATATAGGTATATTTCTGATTTTTCAAAAATAATAATGTAGGTGTCCTGTCTTTGTGAAAATTGTAAAAAAAAACATTTGTTAAAAAAATAATTTAATTTTTCAGTTCGATTATTTACTTCTATACGATACTTCGCGATAGATATAAAGAAATTTTGAAATGCATGCTGCTCTCTTTGCTGAAGCAGCTGCAACATGAGATGTTTCAAACGCGACTACGGTGATTTGGATACCAACCAGCCAGTTAAAGCAGTTAAACATGAATACTAACAGACAGATACTTAAATACAATGTTGAATATCTACAATCTCAAATTTAATCGCGTGCAATCATTTAGTTTCAATTCACGCAGGAAGCAACTTTAAAGTCTGTCACGTTTTATTGGCAGCAAATAAAGTTAAAAGGACATCTATGTGCAATTACCCAATTGGTGTAATTGTGGCTGTCACGTTCACCACGTTGATGGTCGTTTCGGAGTGACAAAACAAGTTTACATCGAGTTTTAAAGCGTTGGATCTATAAACTGCTCGTTAAATCTCAAACGCGATACTTGTAAATTTCCTCAGGAGTCGAGAACTTTTACGATGGACACTCGCCCCGCCCACCTGAGACTTTGTGGCTTCGCGATGGTCTCTATACATCGATCCTCCATAAAACTGGACGAGATGGCCCGTCGGCATTTCTTTGGCGTGCAGTGTAAATTCACCATCACCTGACTATGTATTTGTAGTTAATTATTTATTGGTGCATTGAACATAACTCTTAACTAGGTACTTGGTTGCCTATTCGCGAGCACAGCTTTAAACATTTTATGGTCCTTCGTTTATATTGTGGTGCAAAAACATTTCTTCTCTTGTTTAAGAATAAACTCTTATACCGTATAAATGCTAACAAGTAGTTGTAGGCGAAATGGTTTTTGCATACCAACTTTTTTATAAAACTTAAAGGGAAAATTATGTGCCTATGAACTAAAAGTTCCAGACTGTGAATGTTCTTCGAATTGTAGCCCAAATGTTATGTAAAAAGGTAGGTACCAATTTAAAATTGTTTGGTAAAAGATAGATATTCTAGTAGGCTAATGGATTGTTTACAAAATCTGTATAAGTATATTAACGTTTGCTTATAAGAATGTCATCGAAGCAATACCCAGGTGGAATTTTTCAAGAGAAGAATTCAAATTAAGGTTAAGTTTGCTATTGACTGTTAGTAAGAATTATTTTTGAAATTGTCCTTTTATTGATTGTAGTGTGAACGTCCTATTGATGCCCTTGAATCTCTACCAACATGCTTCTGCAATTAGCTGTTACAAGCCTCCTGATTGGAGTTAGCTGGTAGTATTTATATACTGGTGTCATAAAAATAAATATTTAATGTACCTACTTATGTAAACAAAAATATGAATAAAATGAAATCCATTTTTATGTCGTTAACTCTACATACTGTACTTACTGTTCCAATTGGTTTATACTTATGAAGAAATATTACGTAATTTAATTAGTTACCTGGGTAATATTTCTTCTTACATTAATTACAATCTTGTATGAGTCCTAGGTAGGTACTTCATTTATAATTGATCGGTTAATAATAAATTAGAAAATAGCTAAAGTTAACTAATTGTTTAATAGCAGAAGATTTAGTACCAACATATACATCACTTAATAGGTACTTAGATCACTTACTAAAATTTCTTATGCAGTGAATTGTAACCATATTGACATTAGGTAACTTTCACTGAGCATTGCAAATAAAAATAAAACAGTTAATTCCCAATTGAAACCAGCTTAGTCACTTCTTTAATTACTTTAATTTAATGAGCACATATTACTTAAGAACACACATGTAATAATAGTTACAGTTGGAAATATTACATTGTTTAGTAGTAAATAATATTCCATTCCTTGTGTTAGTTAAGTTATTGCAATAGTTAATTTTAATTAAAACTTTTAAATTACAAGTGGTTTTTATCCGTAGTTAATTATCTTGAGATTAGAATAATGAGCATTAAATCATATTAATTGAGGATTGTAGAGACACAACTTAAAAAAACTCTACGTAATGCGATTATTTTCATAATGTTTTAAGATGCTTTTGTATTTTTCTTCTCAATATACATCACACTTACAGTTATAGAGGTATAATTGTTTGTGTGTAATAATGAGAGCTTTAAATATAATTTGTACTCTACAAACATTTTTATTGCTTTTATATTTGCCTCACGTCTTAAAGCGAATTTAATTTGTGCCGCATAAAAAACGGGTTGAAGCGCTCCTCTATACGTGTCCATAGCTAATAAACTGAGGCGTCATTAACCTTTACTATTAACAACTAAGAAACAATTAAGAAACAATAAAAAATGCCCCCATCGTTAAACGAATGACCTAAACTATCGATATCATGGTTTCTATACGTTTACGGCATAAACATCACAATAACAACATAAAACCTATACTTATGCAATGTTCTACTGCCACACCGCCATACCACCGACCTGATAAAGCTGAAAAGGCAAGTTAAGCCTATAAAAACCATGCACTAAACACAAGCGACAATCAAAAGTGTTGTAAATAAATAAAATTCTCACGCAATAAACGGTTTTATTCAAATAGTCGTAAAGTTTGTTATTGCACACGTGCTCAATGCGGTTACGACTTGTAAGTATGAATGAAACGTGCGACAGGGAGAGGGATGTTAGTCCGTGAGGGACAGAAGATGCCCGTCCGAGCACGTGGCCGGTGTAACACAAATCTGTGCAATTTATTTTTAATCTGGGAAGTCAGTCGCTTTTAAGATTTCGTTTATTATATCCTTAAATATATATGATATTATAGTAATGTTGAACAATAAGTCTTTATATGATAATAAATTAAAACAATGTCTCACGAATATTATTCTTTTACAATTATTGTTTCCAGATGTTGTTTCACTTATTTCATTAATGAGTTTTATTTACATAATTTAAAAAAGAGGCACAAAATCATGAAAGTAAACAACCTATTATATGATATAACGAATAAGACTCTGATAAATTAATCTGAAATGAAGTTTACTTATGATCTTCAACAATTTAGAATCCAATATCTAATATATTTTAAGTATTGTATTTATTTTAAATAATCATAAGACAGTATGAGTACCTAAATATAGTGATAAATAATAAACGTATGCTACTTAAGTTATACAAGCAATGATCATGTTAAAGGTATTTTAATAAAAACGTTACTCTGCACTATACTGTATTGCAGATATAAAAAAAATGTCATTTACCTCAATTTTAGATGTTACATATAATTACTGTTTATAAATGCATATTTGAATGTTTATTTATATGTTTTTTAAAACAAAATATTAAATATATTTCTACTGTCACTGTTTTGCTTGATACCGTTCACTTTGACAGCTAGAAGTGCCGGAATGGTTTGTGATTGGCGGTGAATGTTCTGCACCGGATCACTATTGGCGTAGACGAGTTGGCCGCGGGGGAGCGCGGGGCCCGGCGCCATAACGAACAATGGCCGGCAGAATAGTCGTTAGCGAATAGCTTTTATCTCTTTCTAATATAAGCCACGCAGGTAGGAATTAATGAGACGGAGAGGGTTCTGCCGCGTCGCCCCTCTCAATCGTCGCATCTCGCTCGCACGCATTTGCTCCGTTTCGCCATCTCGCGCGCGGCGCGCGGCAGCGGTAACGCTCGCCACGACGGGGAATTCAGAGTCGTAGAGCCTCATACGCGGGTCATAAACGATCCGCGGCCATAGTAGAGGTGCACGCGCGAGAATCGATCCGAATCGCCGGCGATAAACGCATCTCCCGCGAGGCGATCGTCGCGCGCCGCGTCGCCGCCGAGCGATGAGTTCCAAGTTCATCATCGATAGCATGCTCCCAAAGTACCACCAGCAGTTCCACCATCAGAACTTATTCGCGGGTGCTGGGGCATCACCCATCGAGGCCTCACTGTCATCCTCGTTGTCCTCGTCGCTGTCGACGTCTCTATCATCCTCGCTGTCGGGAGGGCTGGGGGCGGCGGCGCTAGGGGCCGGCTCGCCGGGCGCCGGG